>CABFVZ010001645.1:85390-177137 GCA_902151445.1 Timema monikensis | reverse complement strand
GCTAGAGCAGGCAGCTTGGGAGGGACATTATTAGAGATTCTAATGCTAGACCATGGCTAGAGCAGGCAGCTTGGGAGGGGCAATATTAAATATTCAAATGCTGGACCATGGCTAGAGCACATACCAGACGGTTCAAAAGGGACATATTATAGAAATAAAGGTGAAATTTTTCTGACCAATCTAAATACTAGCTTAATAGGTAATTTTCTAATGTGTACCAAATGTAATGAATAATTCAAATCAAATTGTAAATATTTTAATATTGCCTATATGTTAAATAAATGGTACGGAACTCCGCACGGACTTTCTCGCTCTATTGTTTAAAAAATAGAGTTATTTACTCAGAATTCCTAATATAATATACACTAGCGAGCCCAAGAAAAAAAATTAGCTATACACACGTAAAACATATTTGACTCACGGTCTCAAATTTTATAATTTAATTTTTAGAATTAACGTCTTCATTTGTATATTTGGACCAATAAAAAAATATTGATATTGGGTCCCCAATGGTTAACACTTCGTATTAAAATTTTTACTTACGGTTAAAATCTTCGGCATTTTATTAGACGAAGCATATCTTATGGTTATCGCATTGCTATTAAATTTATCTTTTATATATTTTGACAAATGAAATAGGTAATTATTGACCATTGAGTCTATAGTTAGAGAGATAGATCATTGTTGTACCAGGGACGGATCCAGGATGGGGTGGGGGCCTCCACCCCCTTTGACTAAATTAAACCAATTAAATCATTGTTAAAGTAACTACTAGTTTTATTGTCATGTAATACTATCTCACTAGCAATATTTAATTTTTTTAAATGTTATTGGTAATATTATTAAATGCTTAATATACTGTAATTATTATAAATACTTAAGACAATCACATTAAGTATTAACTTGGTGAAAATAAGCATTAATGAAATTACCCAAAATTTAGTTGCGTACCTCTGTCCTTGTTGCACAAACATTATTTAGTTTTACATTTATTTTATCATTTTTATTATTACCATTTCAATAATTAATAATAAATAAAGATCTTTAAAATAAATTATTTCTTAATAACGTTCTTTAAACGAAATCTTTTAATAATACCACACACATAACATGTTGGTATGGCTTAGTGGTAAAATTTCGATTTAGAATGAGAAATAACTTGCTATACTAAAGAGTGGAGTTAAAGTTCGATTGTTCTAAATCTGAATTATTCCATATAATTTGTCTATTTGATTGAATAGCTAAATAACTATTTATATATTAATTGTTATAATGTTTAAACTTATTTCTATCTTAATCATAATCACTATACATGATGTTCTTTTTATTGGCTTTTAATAAATATCAATAATAATCCCAAATGTCGAGCTATACCCTTCATTAGAGGATTATTCTCAAATTTAGCGTTACACTGAAAGGTTACTTAAAGATTTACTCTCAAATTTTTATGTATTTTTGTTCAACATTTCTTAAGGTGCCCCCCCTCCTCCCTGAACTGATCCCGATGGGAGCACCCACGTCCCTCTCCCCTCCACCCCCCCTTACAAAATCCTGAATTCATCCCTGTGCTGTACAAACATTTCCCCTAAGAGGTTATAGGAAAACCAACATCAACTTCTTAAAAGACTTACTTATTTGCTTAATCAGTGGCATTAGAGAATTATTGCGTTTAAACTTAAGTAGTATCTCTTTACAACTAAAGCTCGCAAAATTATATTAATATATTTGCCAATATCTCAGAAAATATTAGTTTTATAAAAATATATTTCAAATAAAAGTTTTTTAGTTTTAGTAGTACTAAAATTGTATAATCATAAGGTATTTAGTATCTCACATATTTGCGGAGATATAGAAATTTTTGCTTTTGTGAAGTATCCTAAAAGTCATTTTCATGGGAAAATGAAAATAGCAATTTTGTTTATAATCTTAATCAACGTCTAGATACGAACCTAAATCAAAATCGTTATAGCCGATTTTGAGAAAATGGAATTTTTCTCTTTTCACCCTTTAGAAAACTGCTCTTAATTTTAGGGTTGGACAGACACACAGAAAGACGTAAATTCAAAACCACTTTTTTAGATTCGGTGGTAATGAAACGTCGACACTCATCAAAATCTCGAGCTCGGTCTTTTTTACGATCACAATACTTTCTCTACCGGTAAGATAGCGAGAAAGTAAAAAGGAAAATGTATTAAATGGTCAAAGTGAGTGTTTTAGACATTATTAATTTCAATAACTCACGTATACTAAAAACATTTAAAATAAAACCTTCAGTGAAAAAAATATTATGTTAAAATCAGAAACATACATAATAACTTAATATTATTTTGTAACATGCTGTATTATACTATTAAATATATTTATGTTCGGTTTATAGGTTAATGTTTTCAACAGCACGCAAGATGCACTTAAGTACTAACCAAAACTATTTATAACCCTTGACTACACAAAATACATTTAGACATGAAATTGCTGTCGAAATATTGTTGAATTCAATAATTATAAGACAGTGGGAAAAGTTGTAATCAATGTTGGTTCTTTCCATGTCGATAACCCACCCAACCATGCCATAGATTTTCCATCACTGTTTTGGTTAAAGCCGGCACCAGGCAGCTCAGGGGGGACAATAGTAGGCAAGGAGTCGAACCAGAACCACAACCGATAACATTAATTAACAGTCATTTTTAAGCAACAAGAAACCAAAAGGTAAATTGTTTTAGGACAAGAACCACAATCGATAAATATTTTGAGGTTAATAAAGGTTCTAACTTTTACATAAATATTCTATAATAAACCAGCAGTTTTAATTGAATACGAAGATATTTATTAAAACTGTTATTCCTAAACGTTAAACAATCCACGTTGTTGTTGTTGTTGGATGGCCAGTTTGTGTGATGGGTTAGTTAAGGTGGAGGGAGTTCTTTAACTGTTAATCTTTTTGTTACATGGTTTATTAAATAAAGACAAAACAAAACAGCTCGGCATCATATAATAAACTTTAATGTACCGTATGAAATCACTTGACAGAATGCAGCTTGTCAAGGTCACGGAACATTACCATAAAGTAATGTAGGCTCAGTGTTTCCAATTGTTACAAGTATCTTACATCACCCCTTTATAGACAGGTAAAATTAAAAAAAAAATTAATATGGCCTTATTTTATACATTCAAAACAACTAGTTTGCATTCGATATACTATAAAATTAATATCAAACACAAAACAGACTGTTATGAAAAGATTAAACAATACATCAGACATAATAAAACCAAATTTACAAGTGAAGGTGACAGTTTTTTTAGGAGGACGCACGAGTCTTCCAGACTTAGCAGTGACAGCTTTATAACCCATATAAACCTCATTTGAAGCACTAGGCTGTAGACAATACTGTGTTGACTCTTGAATATTTTTCCCTTTACTGGAATTAACACTAATATTGTCAAAAACATCCTGCTGTTTATCATTATTCCCATTTTGTATAATTTTTTTACGTGTATCCTATTCCTTCTATAAATACCTTTAGAAATGTCAATTACCAGAGTTCTCTATGTTTATTACTTGACCTCTAGACCTTTATTTTTCAGCTGAATTTTTCTTTAAAAAAAACCTTCATCATACATTTTAAGATCTGGTAGACATTTGTCAGTGTTGTTATACTTTGGCATTCGGTTGTTTCGCTTAGTTATCCAGTCATTATAATAATTTGTATTAAATAGATTGGGTATAAATTTGGTTTCAACAATAGGTAGTGATGTACGTAACTGTCTAGATATTAAGAATTGAGAGGGTTAAATGGGACTATTATTCGGAGTAATTCTATATTGTAAATGAGCCAGGTATGAATCTGTATTTAATTCAAGAGTTTTAAAAATCATGTGTTTGACTGTTTGGATTGCCTTTTCCACTTGGCCATTGGACTGATGGTAATATGGACTAATAATTACATGTTCTTTATCTCAAGTTTTAGCAAAATAATGGAAATCATTTGAGTTAAATGGTGGCCCATTATCAACCATGACAGCTGGTATACCATGACGAGCAAAAATCAATTTATGTTCCTGTATTACTATTGAAGCTGTTGAGCCTCTATTAAGTAGACATCTCAATATATTTTGAAAAATAATCCACACAGCCTATATATTTATTTCCTACTATTTCCTTAAAATCAACTCCAACTTTGTTACAGGGTAAAATTTTGACTTCATGGGGCATTAAAGGCGGATTAATATTATTATTACTAAATTGTTGACATGCAGAGCAAGACATGAAAATATTTTAATAGCATTAACCATATTTGGCCCAAATAATGATCTTTTGGCCAAGCTGTACACTTCTAGCTATTCCAAAATAACCCTCATGATTAAACTTTAACATTTATTTTCGCATTGACTATGGATACATTACCCTTTAAAAATTATTCCACCTGTTTCATAGATTTCATTGGAGAAATTGTGCTATGGTCGAATCTCAACAAGATATGACTCATTGTTTGTAGTACAGTACATCCTAATTGACAAAAATTAAATACAATTTTCAAGACAGGGTATTTAATTGTTTCATCTTGAAAGTTTTCCAGCCTTTCAGGAGAGAATGATAGGTTTAAGATTAACAGATTGACATACAGTACACTAACATTATCATCCAACTCAGGAACTGTGTCCACTAGTCGAGCTCGGGATAACGTATCCGAAATAAACATTCGCTTTCCTGTTTGGTAAATTACTTCTAAGTCATAAGGTTGTATTCTCAACATAAGTCTTTTAGTCGAGGGGGGACTTTATAGAGAGATTTAGTGAAAAAAAGAACTAAAGGCTTATGGTCAGTGTGTACAACTACTTTGTGGCCATAAATATGTTGGTGGAATTCTACACATTCCAAAACAATAGCAAGGATTTCACGTTCAATTTGTGCATGGTTGCTCTGGCTTTCTGTAAGTGTAGCGGAAGCATATGCAATTGGATTTTTACTGTGAATAATAACAGCTCCTACTGCACTTTGTGATGAATCACAGGACAAAATTAGTTTTTTGGACGGATCAAAATAAGTCAAAACAGGTGCATTTGTAATTATTGTTTTAAGCTTATTTAATTCTTCATCATGACAATAATCCCAATGCCAAACTATTTTTAAAGTGTTCTTGAGTGCTTAGTTTTCTCAGAAAAATCTTTACTATAAGGAGACAAGTATGTAAGCATACTTAAATATAACCTTAGGGCTTGAGTATTGTTGGGTCTAGGCATATTAACAATAGTTACTACTTTGGCTGGATCCGGTAGCATCCTTTTTCCAGTGAATAAGTGACCCATGAAAGTGACATTTTCTTGATAAATTTGTGATTTGCTTAAATTAAACCTCTAAATTACAGATCTAGCTCAGATCTACAGACCAACCTGTTTTAAGATAGAATCGTGTTGTTCTTGGCCAGATGCATAAATTAACAAATCATAAAAATAATAATTAAATTGGGAATTCCTTCAAAAGTTCAATCATAGGTGAGTGAAAAATCTCAGGTGCTGAGCTTATTACAAATAGTAAACGTAAAAACCTATAGCGACCAGATGGTGTGATAATGATGTACATAATTTTGGCGATTCCTCATCAAGAGGGATGGTCCAAAATCCAGAATTGGCATCTAATGTTGAGAAAAATTTAGCATCCTTTAATTGGGCTTTGACAGTATCAAGTGTAGGAAAAGGATAATGTGACCTAAGAATATCTTTATTCAAGTTGCGTGGATCTAAACAAATCCTTAGGCTACCATTCTGTTTTCTAGTCAGAACAATACTATTCACCCATAATGTTGATTCACTCACTTTAGATATAACACTCCATTGTTCCATGCGTTTGAGTTCACTCTCTAGTTCAGAAAATAATTTAAATGGAATCCTTCTGACAGGTTCTACAACTGGAACTATTTATCTATTTATAGATAAAAGGCAATACCTATTTATATTTCCAAGGCCCTCAAAAATTTATTTATATCTGTTTACAAATACCTGGGACTTTGCTCCTAGATCAATATTATTTGGTAATGACTGATTTGGCTCTGTTTGAATCTCAGATATATTTTCAAAAGTAGCATTATTAATTTTCTTAACTAATTTGAGTTCGACGCAAGTTTTAAGGCCTAGAATTGAATTGCAATCCATCTCAATAATATGGAATTTTATAATAATTTCCTTTCCTTTGATTTGACAATTTAAATCAACTTCACCTCTTACATGAAGTAATTCTTTTATAGATGTCAGGAAACGAGTAAACGTAGAGTTTATTTTATTTTCTGATTAATTTAGACTTCTTTAAGTGTTTAAACCCATTACATTTGTCTGAGCTCCTGTGTCCAGAATACAACGAAGACTTCTTCCCTCTATTATAATAGTTTCGTTTCATTTGTGATATTTTTCCAAATATATAATGAACCTAGAAATATGTCATTGGACTGAAGCGATAAGCTTTTAACTGAAGACTTATTTTTAAAGCATAACTTTGCATAGTGACCAATTTTATTACAAAAATGACACTTTACTCTTGCTTCTGGACATTTGTAGCGGTGTTCCTGACCACATCGAGTGCATTTAGACCGTCTTGGACTTGACGACTGCTGTCGAAGAATTTCCTCGGAGGCTTGAAATTGACCCGGTGACCTCTTCAGTTGAACCTTTTCCAGTCTTCCCACAAAATCTTGATTTGCTGATGAGTTACCCGAAGTAAGCTGGGATGTCTGTAGTTTGGACATTTTCATTTTTTTGGCAAGCTTGACTGCTTTATCTAAAGTAATTTGACCCTCTTCAATTAGGCATTGTTTTATGTCATTGTAAGAGTATCTGAGACTATAAGTGAAAATATATTTCTACTAAACATTCTCGTAAATCACCAAATTCACAAGACAGGCTGAAATTAGTTAGAGTGTGACAAATTAAACACTTCGTGAGCGTCTTGGCCTAGGTAGTGCAACAGTAAAGCGACCTTGCGCGAGTCATTTTCTTTTTCCAGACTTGTGGCTTGTAGAAATATGGTGAACTGCCTTGACCACTTTTTCACACATTAGACAAATTCAGACTTTTTAAGTCAATTGGCTGAATCACTATCGTAGCTGCTAATCTGGGTGACCTTGTGGCTTAAGCCATTTTATAGTTTTAAATTATTCAATAAGGAACGGTAACTATTTATGTAATAACTTAAAGATAATTGATTCTCTTCTATTCTTGTCTTCTTAACTTCTGACACCATTTTACATGGTTTATTAAATAATGACAAAACAGTTTAGCATCATATAATTTAATGTACAGTATGAAATCACTCGACAGAATGCCCCTTGTCAAGGTCACGGAACATTATCATAAAGTAATGTAGGTTCAGTGTTACCAACTGTCACATAACAATTATCTTACACGTTTCACTCAGACTTCAAATATCAATAAATATAGTCCAAAGTATGTGCTTATTGTTTGTAGTCCAAAGGTGTTTTCATAGTTTTGTTAATAATGGATTATTTAAATTATTTGATAGATGGGGCGAAGTAATACTACCCATTGCGGAATTTTTTTAAATGAAAAAGAGAGTGACACATTAAGGCTATTATTAGGATGGTCCTTTAAGTAAATTACATAAAATGTATATGTTGTAGCCCTGAAAACTCATTTATTATTTTGGTGTGTCCACAAATAAGGACTTCAAGAAAGTACTAGCATTTTTAATTTATAATGTTTGAACTGAAATCGAGAATAATGCTGTAACGTTATTTCAATAGCCTAGTAATGAAGCATTAAATAATGTTTTTATACGTTTAAATGATTGACAGCTACATTATTTAGCTGATTTAAATGTTTTAGACAAAAACTAAAACCATATAGGTAGATCTAAACTATTTCCTTTTGTTCCCTTCATGGTAAATAGCTGGTTTGGCTGCATAAATCAAGCATTAGTTAGTTTAATTTATTTACCTTTTTTTTAGTTTAAAATACGCCTAACCTTAAAGATTTTTTATGTATTAATTTTTAAATAAAATAAATTTTGAAAATTATTAAAGAAAGCTTAATAGTGTCAGCCCACAATCAAGCCACACCAACCGAGCGGTCGCAATCTGTTGGCGAACTTCTGCCCATAGATAATGTCCTCAGGTCGGCAAAACGAACTCTCCGGCCACTAATGTCAGTTTTCTAGAACAGAGCTGCTTCGTTTTTATTCAAGTAATTCCTTATTTGTCCTCATGAGGCTGAGTTTGACCCGTTCTACACCCATTGTATCCCAGAAAATCTGTAAGAGCCAGGGATTGAACCCAGGACTTCTTAATCTGTAGCCAGAAATTCAGACCACTAGACCACCCAGGCGGTCTTTTTTTATATAGTTCTAAAAACAAAAATAAAATAAAATGACTGATTTGAATGGCGTTCTGAATTATAAATAAGTTGTGTAATCATCAAGTTCCTAATTATTTGTATATTTATATAAATTACCCGTATTTTGTAGTAAACTATATTTTAGTATAGTGTTTTATTTACAAATATTTTGATGGTACTTGATCTAGAATATATATATTTAAGAACCGGAACTTAATTAAGAACCGAAAAGAAATGGAACTTTTATTTGCCAGAATCGGAACTAAAACCGGAACCTTTAAAGTTATGTTTGGAAGACTGTAAAAGGAACCAGAACCGATAAGTATTTCAGTTCGACTCCCTGACATTTAGATATTCGGGTGCTGGGCCCGGGCTAGACAATGCAAAATGCAGCTTGGAAGGAACAATATTAGGCAATACAGGTGCTGAACCTGTGCCGAACTAATAGGAATTAGCTCACACATTCATGTGTTTCTACCATCCCTCAAGGAATAACTTGACAAGAACTAAGGTTCTGATTGGACTTACCACGGCCAAGCCGATGCAGTTGTGTTTTGGGATCGTCACTGATGCGCCACATTTAACTATAGTGGAGCGTCCACTCACAATTTAGTTCAAACAATTTCTGATGACCCTTCTCCGTTGTCTATTATTCGCACATGCGCAACGACCCGCTTTTGGCATCCACCCCTCCGACGGCTATTCTCCCTATAACGTGATTGGTCCTCCACACCTGTTTTTCCTTCCCACTCTCCTTTCAATCAGGGAGCCTATTTAATATCATGTATTATCAAATATTGACACAGAATAATATTCAATTTTCTAGCGAACTCATTGATAATTTATTCTTTTTTTTACGATTGACACCTAGAAGTACCATGGCGTTGAACGGAGCTAAGGCAAGGGAGTTCACCAGATAACGTCCTGCCACTCCGTGGATATCAACATTGAACATTTACGTCGCCGATCTGCTCGATATGGACTGTTTGTCCATTTTACTTGGAATATAGGTTTGCCACCCCTCTAGGGATTACTCATTTACCGCTGGCATTACACTGATTAAGTTTTGCTTGCATTAGTCGTGAGATAGACTTTATTTAAGAGTGTAGGTGGTGGATAACTTCACGATTCTACAGTTTACATTAAACAGGTCTTATTGACCAAATGTAATTTGTATTAATAGGTTTCTTGGTTTCATGTGACCAAGTTAGACTGTTGTTTTATAAGTGGGCAATATGTTCCTTCCGAACTAATCTTGTTTGACGTAGTTTATATATATTTATTATAGAGAAATAGAATGTGAAAGATATATATATATATATATATATATAAACGTATTTCAGAGTGATCACTTTATTTATTTACTATCAAATAATTACCGTGGAATAAACAATAAATTTGCATAATGTTAATANAATTACCGTGGAATAAACAATAAATTTGCATAATGTTAATATACTTTTCTATGTATTTTTAATGTCATAATCATAAGCAACAATTACTTACAAAATTCAATTTTCTATTTCGTACACTGCAATACTTTAGTAATATTGTGTTAAATGATATTTTTATTGTAATGCTTTATGGCACACGATATTTTTTGTTTGATTACCTGGCGCGTAAACAAACAAAGCTGATGGTTTTCCAACATGGGAACAGGCAACATACAATTGGCCATGCGAGAAACATGGGTTTTCAAGATTAATGCCACAAACACTCAAAGACTAACCCTGGGATTTATTTATGGTCATAGCGAAAGCAAGACGCACTGGAAACTGCAGTCGTTTAAATTCAAATGGTATGTCAGTCGGAATCATTGGGATGCGTGGTATCAAAACGTCTTCTCCTTTATAGTTTCCCTTTACAATGGTTGCTTCGATCACGTTGTTCAGTAATTTTTTCACCAGTAGCCGTGTGCCGTTACAAAGACGCGGTTGGTTGATATTTCGCAACATTATGATCACCGATCCGACCTTTAATTGAAGATTATGAGGTGGAAATCCTGGCAAATCCAGCGAGTTCAAAAATTCGTGTGGATAGTTGACATCATCTTGGTTAGTAGTGGAATCAACTGATTTGTATGTCCTCAATTCACTGGCAGTTTCATTTTGAATTTTGAAATTTAATTAATTTACATCCATGTTTTTGGGAGCCAATGTAGTTCGTTCGCTCAACCAAATATGATCTCTTTAGTTTTGAGCAACGTTTGGGAACACCTTTTGAATGAGTTCGGTTTTTGAATCAGTAAACTGACAAAAATTGTCAGGAATGGTAACGCAGCCAGTGAAAGAGTCTAAAGCCAAGTTGTCATTACTTATGTCAATGAGTTGTTTTGAAAATATTTCTCCAGATCGATCATTTTGCAACTCGACACGCATATTCTTGCTTAAATTTAATATATTTATTTATTTCCACAAAACGGAGGACTTTAAACATGCATTAAGTTCATCAGCTGGCGTTGACCGTGGAATCACTGGCAATGTTTGACGAAAACTTCCTGCTAACAAAATCAACGCACCACCAAATCTGTTTTGATTGTTCCACAGAACTTGCATGGTTCGGTATAATGCCTCCAAAGACTTTTTATATGCCATCGTGCATTTATCCAACACTATCAATCTACATTGCTGCAAAACCTTTGCCATTGCAGAGTTCTTCGAAATGTTGCAGATCTGAGTTACGTAGCTTTGCATATTCAACGGCAATTTTAGCGCTGAATGGGCTGTTCGACCACCTTCCAACAATGTATCTGCACTGCCTGATGAAGCAAGTACGAGTGCAATTTCATTGTGTGAGCGAATTGTTGCTAAAATCAAAGAAATCAAAAAAAGGTTTTCCTGTATCACCAGGAGCGTCCAAGAAGTAAATCCCTCCAGTTCCATCATGTACAACTTCCATAAAAGTATCAAATACATACGTTTGTTGTTGGTTCAACAGCGGAAGATTTATACGGCCTGATTCTCTTAAATCATCGAGATCGTACAGTTTTTCTCGTTGCAACTCTTGATTAAAAGCGTCGTGCATCGGGCGATTGGGCACGGCCATGCCTAATTGAGATAATACTTTGTTTGACATCATCAAGCACATGTCATAAATTGATATTAAAGCCTCGTTGTAAATTTCTTCACTGACTTGTAAATTTGGATTTCCTGTTCTAATGCGCATTTGATGCAAGATATCGTCACACATATCATTTTTGTATTTGATCCATAAAACAATTGGTTTTGATGGGAAGCATGTTGATATAATTATAGAAAACAATGTTAATATTTGATGAGCTTGTGAAGAAATTATAGCATCATTGAGAGTTTGATCCCAATGAGCGTCATTTTCTAACAGTTCCAAATGTTGACAGGCTTCTCTGTAAGAGCAACACAATTCACCATTAACCCTAAAACCAAACTAGCTGTCACTCAATCCCAAGGGCTCAAAGGCTAAATAGACCTAACCACCATTTGTGTTTAGTTATCGTTTGCAGGTAACATTTCAAAGTTCACACGATGAGAGTGCTGACTCTTAAAGAAGAGTCCCATAGATACTCTAAATAATGAACCGTAAATGGACGATATATTATATAAATACAAATGGCTAACAGTCAAGTGTCAACACCATGTAGTACTATGACCGGTCTTTTCCCGGTCGGTACTGCCGAAGCATTCAATAGTACACATAAACAATTACCCATACCCTGGGGTATACAACAAAGCTAGTACAATCTAACATTAAATACATAGCCAAACGAGCCGCCAACAATGGCTGAAAGGAAATATTATCCGTGCGGGCCACTATATGAAACTAGCAGTGTTCCGCACTTTGCGCACCCACAATAGTAACACAGAAAAGGTGCCAAAAGGAGTGTAGTGCGACACCGACCTAACTAGATCCTAGACAAGAGGCGTAGACAAACTGCTGGTAGCTATACAAATATGGAACATGTGAACATGCCGTTTAGTGCATTACGAAACATGACTGTACCATAAGCATTCAGAATAGTTAAATGAATACATGGATTAGAAAAACTTTACCACCTGGTCCTCCTTATATATAGAGCGCAAAGCTATGTCAAATGGACATAAAAAAATATAGCCATACTATCTGACGATAAGTATTAACCAATTAGTTACTTTGGCTAAATAAGGACATAAAAAACATAGTTATTTGTTATGATGCAGGACAACAAGTCTGAAGGACATACAACATAATTAGTCTTTCAGACTAAAAACCAAACATGTCAGAAGGACATAAAAAAATAATTATAGAGTATTACTTCAGATAGTGTCTGAAGGACACATAAAATCAATATTTCAAAGCATAGCTTCAGCTAGTGTCTGAAGGACACATAAAAACAACATTACAAAGCAGAACTTCAGCCAGTGTATGAAGGACACATAAAAACATTCTTACAAAGAACAAACTATGTCGGAAGGACATAGTTTTCAAAGTCAGAGATATAATCGGATCTGGTGAGGCTTCTTCTGTGACGTGGTGGTGAGTCCGATTCCTGATCCATTGTGACCACCAGTATTAGTGGCGCTGAAGATTAGTTTAGAAGTTCTTCCTTAGACGAAATTTTACAAAGAAGTGCAGTTATGTGGCACACGGTTTCCCATGTTTTATACACTTGGTTTAACTCGGGAACGAACCAAACTGAGGAATCGATGGACGGTAAGGAGGGGGTGGGGGGGGGGTGTTAAATGAGAGAGTGTTTCCCAGAAGAGCCTTTAGGCAATCAGTGCCTTAAGGTTGAGGCGTCGACTGGCGATGCTGAAGTTCTTTTCCATCTCGTGCGTCCGACGGCCAAGACATCCGCCAAGCCGCCATGCTGCCATGCTTGCGGAAAGGCTCGTGAAAGCATGGTGATAATATCAGACTGCATCCTGTCCTTCGTAAGCCATTTTCTTATACTTTCTTAAGGAATAGATTAGTTTTATGTTTTAATTTTCTTCTTTTAGTTCCTTTATTTCATTCGTAGCTTTATTGTCATGCTTGTAGATGTCCTTTATCTAGAGGACATGCTACAATACTAACCCAAGTACCAGCGCTTTTATCAAGTTCTCTCGCTCGTATTTGGGATAGGGTACTTTTTATACTCTAATAATGATTATATATCTCCGCCAAACTAGGCAAAATCTGACCCTTTTTTCATCTTTGATGATATTGCTTGCGATAATCGATATATTATTATTATTATTATTAGCACCGCGTCTTACTACCCGTTCGGGTTATACGCACTTACGCTAATGTGTAATGGTAGGGTGATTGTGAGATGAAATGAAGGACCTACAGTTTAACGTGGAATCCGAACCACGGTGGCGGCCTGGCATTCCCCACATTCACAAGTTGTGATTAATACACGTCTTGTCAGAGGTGAAGGAAGGGTTTGGTAATCAGATAAATCTGTGCCGGGACCGAGGATTGAACCCCGGCCGCCAGCATAGAGGTCTGACACCTTACCCCTAGACCATATAATCGATATATTCTACAGTTTATTTCAATATGGATAGATATAAGTCTATAGACATTTTATATCTATATCAGACTCATTTTCTAATATCCAAGCAGATTCTTAGAGATAATGGCAACCTCCTCATTCTTTTAAAGATGCATGACACGAATCTTAGGCGTGCCTATGATGATCATGGGAATGCAGACGTAATGTTTTAGAACTTTAAGGAGATGTGTTCGATAACACTGGGGGAAAAAAATATGTTTTCTAGTGTTTAGCAAAAACTACGATCTTAATGAAGGATGGTACAGGAGCGGGTTCGACTCATTTATCTTAAACGATTAGTTTACATTGACCGAGTTGAATATACATCATGACGTCTATATACAAATTTGCTCATAGTCTTTACAAATTTACAAATGGCACCAAGTTAGATTCAAATATGACCTTGACACTTCATGGACATTTTGATGTAATATATCTAAACGTCTTATCAACATTGATAAGTCCCGCCTCGGTGGCGTAGCTACTAACGCGCTTGTCGTGTTTAACTCGACTGCTGAGAACGGGGAGATCGAGGTTCGAATCTCGGTCGGGTGAACTGGGGGTGGTTTTTCCTAAATGGTTTTCCACTCTACCTCCACGAAAATGCGGGTTCACTTCCTCTAATTCAACCTTCCCAATTCCTAATCCATTAGCGTAATTAGTACTTAAAGCGTATAACCCGAACGGGTAGTAAGATGCGTTGCTAAATATTATATTAACATTGATAAGCTGGTTGAAGGGGTGGATGCCTGTACCAAGGCATACGTCGATACGAAGGATAGTATGCATATCAACGAACAGATAATGATCTCAACAATAATTGTTAGGAAACGGTTGGATACACTGGTTAAGGATATGGCGAAGGTTTGAATCAGGGATATTATCTCCGAAGCTATCGGTCAACAGGAGATTGAAGAGGTCTGGGATGCATGCCAGAAGCAGTAGTATAGTCACGCTAAAATCTACAATTTTATGACTTTCTTAGAACCTAAGCTGGAGAAGTTGGAGCGATCCGTGGCGAATAGCAAAATGTTGACGAAGTCATGTACGATGTGATGGGAAGAGATATCTTATCAGTAAATAATATTGGGTAACAATTGATATTAAGATGCTACTACTTGAGTTCTATCCCCAGCAAGACAGATTTGAGGGATCTTTATCTGACTCTGACTAGTGAAACAGAATATAATTTCAAGAAATCTAGGGTGGTTTTGACAAGAGCCATGAATCTGAAGAATGCTATTTATCTTCTGAACAATGCAATATCATTCAAGTCGGAGAAGAATTTTTCAATATCTCTAATGTTACATGTTGATATTTGTAAGGTATGTAAAAATATATTTCCTAGCAAAATTGGTATGCCCACTTCGCTCTCGCTCATAGAAATTCTCTTGTGCTGATCTAATAACTTTAGAAAGTGCATGTATAATAACGCTAATAAATAAAATTCTAAATAAAAAATATATAACTTCGATTTAAAAGCACTTATGAATAAGAAGATTAGCCATTATTACACATGAAACAATGATAAATCTATTGTTGTTGAACAACTCAATCGAACCCTGAAGAATATGGTGTGGACGAGATTTACCTCTAAAGGAATGTATTGCCGGATTGATATGATTGATGGGTGACCTGGCGGTCTAGGGGTAAGGTGTCAGACTTCTGTGCTGGGGTCCGGGGTTCAATCCTCGGTCCCGGCACAGATTTATCTGATTACCAAACCCTTCCTTCACCTCTGACAAGACATCTTGTGAATGTGAGGAATGCCAGGCCTCCACCGTGGTTTGGATTCCACGTTAAACTGTAGGTCCTCCATTTCATCTCACAATCACCCTACCGTTACACATTAGCTTAAGTGCGTACAACCCGAATGGGTAGTAAGACGTGGTGACAACACCAACACCAACAACACCACCACCAACAACACCAACACCATCAACAACACCACCAACAACACCAATAACACCACCAACACCACCACCACCACCACCAACACCACCAACACCAACACCAACAACACCAACACCACCAACAATACCACCAACAACACCACCAACACCACCACCACCACCAACACCACCACCACCAACACCACCAACACCACCACCACCAACACCAACACCACCAACACCAACACCACCACCAACACCAACACCACCAACACCACCAACAACAACACTCTAATGAATGAGTATAACCGAACAGTGCACTCCAATATCAATATGAGGCCTATCAATGTCAAGGACAACGTTCCAAAACTATCAACCCTTCTCTTGGCATGTTTAAGGTTGGCAGTATTGTTCATATTTGCAAGCATAAGGATATTTTTTCTACGGGATATACTACAAACTGTTCTACAAAAATTTTCAAGATACCGTACATAAACTCGTTGAGACGACCCCTAGAGTGTAATTCGAAGATATGAATGGTATACTTGGAGAACTACGATCTGGTGTAGAAGACATCCCTTTCAAACATATACGTTATACATAAGATACTTAGACGAGTAGGAGATAAAGCTTATGTTATATGGTTAGGATATGATCTTTTACAAAACTCATGGGTTGATGCGTCAAATATTGTATAATACTTTTGAATAAATTTATAATATTTTGTTTATGTTGTTTATTCCCTTTATGTGTCCATTCCAAATTTCCAAGTCCAAAAGCTTCCTTCATACGCTTTTTAGTGAACTCGTGAACGTTCGTGAACTTTCAAATTGTGGCAATCATGAATTGATAAACGTCCTAGAACTTTAGGGGACGTCTTATAGGATGGGGGTGAAAGTAGTGGAACTAAATCCCCATTCGTAGGGAGATTACCTTTATTAATTTAGGGTATCTGGGTTAAAAATTTAAAAAATAATAAAAAGGAGGAGTGCGTAGGGGAGATGCAGGACTCCAGGGAGGTGGGTACGCTGAAGGATGAAGGAGGTGGGCTCATAAATAAAAAGTGTCCTAACAATTGCGTACATTGAAAATTGCGTGCCGTGACAAATGCGCACAAAGGGTCGAGCAGGTGGGCGACCCAAGCAAGGTTCAACTTCGGAGTGATAATTGCATACATCCAGGATTGAAACGGGGTTAGGTTAGCTTAGGTTAGTTTAGGTTAGCTCAGGTTGGTTTAGGTTATTTCGGGTTAGCTTAGGTTTAAAAAAAATGGGTTTATTAATGATTCTGGGAGCAAATAAGACCCCTATACCGATGGTATGGAGGGAGAAAGTAAAAATATCCTACACAGCTTTATATTCTTTATGTCACTCATTGAAATGGTCAACTCAGGTAAAAAAATAAATAACTGTAAGCAATAGTCGCTATTTCCTGGACGCAATTATCATTGTCATATATCCTAATAAAAGGGGGTCGTCTGGGACTTGGAATATGTGGGGGAGGGGAAGGGTTACCAGAATAAGAGAGGTCGTGGGGTGGAAAGGGGGTTGTAAATTACATAGCCCGTTAAGGAAATGAGAACATCAAACTTGTTTAAGCAATCTCAAAAATAAATTACTAGTATTAAAAATATATCAGGTAAGGTTATAGGGCATAGCAGGTAGGGAGGTAGATTGACAAAGGGAACCATAAGGAAATAACATTACAAGTAAGTTTAGGAAGATTTACATCAGTCTTAAACTTAGCTGTGTTAAAATTATGATTCTGCCCAAGAAACTGATGTGGCAGGCAGAGAAAGGGAATAAAAGCGAATAACTTTACAAGGAAATTAGTGAGGATCTGCCGTTATGGGGTCTGGGTGTTGGGGTGCCAGGGCTTTTGGGCATACTGGGTGTAAGATATAAAGAAGGCAATTTTGATTTTTGTAAGACATTTTGCATTTTGGAGCAATTTTGAATTTTGGCCACTATTTAGAATTTCGAGTGGACAGGTTTGGGTATGTCTGGAAAGGGTAATAGGTAGACGTTTAAGGGGATAGGGCTAAGGTATGGCAGAAGGGAGTGCGAGTAATTTTACAGTTTTTATAGCATTGAACATTTTTGCCCAAAATAAATCAAATATTTCTCCAGTAGCACCATAGAGTTTAGTTTTATGCACATGCTAATATCAATAGATCTTGAATATCTCTCAAGGGTGTCCTGGAATTTTGTCAAAACTTTTAAAATAAAAAGAAAAAGTTTTGACTACATTCCAGGACACCCTTAATACGGTCTCATTGTATGTTGGTTGTTCATAAGGTCCAAGGGCCATATACGTAGAATCATGGATCGATCCAAATGCACCCACAACTAAACACAATTTTTTCTATAAACTAACTATGTAAATATATATTAAAAACGGCATGTTGGTGATGAAACTTCATGGCAGCAGGCAATTTTTAATAATCCTTGAAATAAGTGTCTGGTTGTAAATTAAAACTAAGATATATTTACTAAGTGCAATAGTTTTCATAGTGAATAGAGCTACAAAAATTTCCAAAGACTAAAGATACATTTATCAGGAAAAGTTTAGTTAATTTAAAGTGCATGAGGGTCGAACTCATGGCACTTTGAGCCACAATGCATTTAAATTAAACATACGAATTGGCTGTGTCTATAAGTTATTTATACATGAATAAAATCTAGTTATAGTTGATCATCGATCTTCAAATCATTTATAGTCTCACACAGCGGGTAAATTTTGTCTTATAAGTTTGTAGTAACATACTCATACTTACCAAAGTGTCTGCAGCGAAGCTCTTAGGACCAGGTACAAAGATTAACTGAACACTACTTTGAAGAATTGATCATTATTAATATGCTTTGATCACAATACATTTTGTTCTGAAACATTAACGTTAATAAAAGGAGAAAGACTAACTAACACTCCCCATAAAATTAATTATTTTAAAACTCAGCAATTGAATCAAAACAATGGTTGGATATAAGTCAGATGTAAAATTATACAGATCACTGACAAAAGTGAATTAAACAATTAAAATCAATATTGTACTGGAGTCAACAAAACACATTCAGTCGTTAAAGAGATTACCGTCAAAGTTATGTCTTTCTTTTAGTATTGTCAATTAGTAAATAATGGATACTTATTACATCGATACATATAGTGTATACCGTCAAAGGGATTTCTTGCTTTCATTATTGCTAATTAATAAACAATAGGTACATATTATATCGATACATATAGAGTATACCGTCAAAGGGAGTTCTTGATTTTAGTACTGCCAATTAGTAAACAATGGACTTCTTGCTTTTAGTATTGCCAATTAGTTAACAATGGACACATATTAATCTTAGACACCGAATAAATTTTGCTTGAGTACACAAACTTTCATAAAATGTTTTCGACTATGGGTAAAATTTATGTTCATTTGTTTTTCTTCCATAATTCAATTCAGAGTGATTTCAATCAACATTTTAGACAATGCTATGTGTTCCGTAACTTAAGTGTCGTAAAGATGATCAAAGATGACGAAATTATCTTCGATTGTGCTCACGCTCAATTTAGACGATCTAGTTAGCTCACATTGTTTTTGGTTATTATTGTGAACAATGACTATTGAAGTGGAAACAATTATAAGAATGTTCTTTGTAACAAATTAGGATAGGATATTAACGCTGATTAAATGGTGAATATAAATACGAGTGATCGCAATTTGTAATCTCACAAATCATAGACTCCAAGCAACGAATACTAACTAATATATGGTTAAAGAAGGTTATCTCAGAATGCGGAGAGCACCAGTCTTCGGATGTCCACTGTGTTTGCTGGTAAGTGTTGTTATTAAATCTGTATTAATTTCTATTAATAAAGTATTGAACTTCTTCACTAAAAATACATTTATTTATCATTTCTATTGAACCAATTTACTGAAACTAATATAGGTATATTTCAGACAATCGAACCTATATATTTGCCCTTGATACCTTAATGCATGTGCGTAACAGTGTATTGCGCCATGCCAAAGGTCCAGAGATAAAATCCCGTTTGATAATTTCATTTTTTAATTTCTTTTTTTTAAATATTTTTATGTTAAGCTAAGCCATTTAATTATATTATTTTAAAGTTATAAAGTTAACTGGGCAAGTAATATTCAGTTGTATGAGTCAAAAGGGTAATGAGATTGTATAATTTGAAGACTTGTTAATTATTATTATTATTATTATTATTATTATTATTATTATTATTATTATTATTAGCACCGCGTCTTACTACCCGTTCGGGTTATACGCACTTACGCTAATGTGTAATGGTAGGGTGATTGTGAGATGAAATGAAGGACCTACAGTTTAACGTGGAATCCGAACCATGGTGGCGGCCTGGCATTCCCCACATTCACAAGATGTCTTGTCAGAGGTGAAGGAAGGGTTTGGAAATCAGATAAATCTGTTCCGGGACCGAGGATTGAACCCCGGCCGCCAGCACAGAAGTCTGACTGACACCTTACCCCTAGACCACCAGGTCATCCACTTGTTAATTAGTTCAAAGATTTCAACTTAAGAAATGTAATAAAATCACGTATAGCCAAAACATAATTAAGTAAAAGTTTGACAATAAGATAAGAGGCAGCATTAATTTTTAAATTTGATGAAATGAATGTATATCAGTTATTTTTATAAAACGTCGTTAGGTACTAATGGTGGGCCTTCAATCTCTCACAGGAAATAACATTTCTAATGAGTTGAAAGTTTTTTGTGAATCTATTCCTTGTAACATGTAAGTTAATATCGGGAACTCAGCTAGTTTGGATAACAACTAGGCACCGACCTATAAGAAAACTAGGCAGAAGTAATTTGGATTTTGGATTATGTTTTTCAGATGCTGTTATTAAATGACTACGCTATTACCAAGAACATTATGGCACTTCCAAGTGAGTACTAACTTTTTAAAAATAAAATCAACTGGACTATCGCCTAAATTTATTGATAAAAGTAGAATCCAGAATTGTTTCAATCCAGAATGAAAATGCAACTTAACATAGTAACTAAATAAAAATGCTCACCTTATCAAATAGCGAATGATGCATATACATTTCTCTTTTTTTCTTAATGTTTGAAGCAGAAACTAACCATAAAAATATAATTAAGAATTTTTCAAACGTTATTAAGTAAATTTGTATTGAATTAACGTCTAAGTCTTTTATTTGAACACTTTACTAAATGAAAATACGAAAAGACCAACTATTATGGTGTAATTAACGAAATATAAATCTAAGTCCAGCAACAAAAGAATAGGCCTACATATTAAATGAAAAATTCATGAACACTTTTAATAATTCAAATTTCCTTTTGGACGATATTGTAATAATAAAAATGTTGGCTTATAAATCATATTTCACCTTATTATGCTTGAGGGTAAAACTCTATCATCGAGCTTCCTGAAAATTATCACATATTAAAAATCATCATAACATTCAGAGAATAAAACCAGCTATTGCCTGGTTAAAGACTTAATATTTCTCGCCAATATTAGTAGAGATGGGCGATAAATCACTGATTGTGATTTTTTCACCGATACCATTTGATCACCGATACTCCCAGTGACTCGATCTCAAAAGTATCGGTGATTGAGATGTCAGTGATCGGAAATATTCCATACTCGCATCATATGGCAACAGTTACTCGAGCGGCGAGCCACGGAGCTAATATTGCTTCCTTAAGACACTCGAGTAAATACTCGCTTCACGGCCCTTGTTACTCTTATATTTTCTACCAGATAATTGAGAATCGACCTTATTGACTGGCATGTTTTACGTGCTATTTCTATTTAAAACACTTAATCTCGTAGAGCTCATTTTTCAAAAACAGTATCAGATTGCTACGTAAAAATGACTTTAATGGTTTAAATGTTTCATTCAAATGCGTTTTCAATACAAAATATTTGTTGTTAATAACAAAATCGAAAAGCTTGCTGACTAAGTAAATCACATTTCGGATTCTTTTTAAAAGTAAGCTTCGAAAAAAAATCATTTATTCTTTTTTTCGGTGATCCTATCCCCAAAATCGCTAATAATAAATTAATATAAGTAACAAAATATAAACTATTTAAATAAACCTTAATATTCCTAATCATTCTATAGTCTAATCTAAATTTTATTTTTTTCTAATATATGTATATTTCATCTACTATTAGATGTACGGTATTTAAAATAAAATAACACTACAATAATATAGTATATGGCCTGTATTCCAAACAACATTTCCTAAACCAATCGCCATTATGTTATGTTCATTTTTAATGTCACATAAATTTTAACTGTAGTAAAACAGATCACTAAATAAATTACACAATCACAAGAGTTTCTCATTGTACGTCAAATAAGTTTTAATATTGGTATTCAAGTTTAACATTATGTTTGTTGGACAACTAATTTTGCCCAAATTACATAACATTTCACTATAAAATATTAATAACATATGTTTTGCTTTATTTTCTTATCAACTGTATGAAACATCTTAAAACGCATACTTTTGTATTAACTGTACATTAGTCAGGCATCATGAAATCCATATGAAACCTTGAAAGATTAGGTAGCTGTATGTCGATTGTCAATGTCAGTGCCGACAAGAAGAGTTTATGTTAGGCCTTTAAGTATCCATTGCAAGCCGCCAAACACCCGAGTAATTAGATTTCCTTCCAACCGATACTAATGGGACTATTCGAGTAAATACTAAATACCCAGTTATCAATACTCATAAATACTCCATACTCGATACTCGATACTCGCATACTCGGACAGCAGCTAAATATTAGCCTTGAGCCCTTGACCGTGGTTGGAAAGTGAATAAATATCGGTCCATCAAAAAACTGTGAATACAGGTCACAGTGAAAAATCACTGGTATAAATCACCGATATTTTAAAATCACAGTCACTGTATTCACTGATATCGTAAAATCACTGTTTCGCCCATCTCTAAATATTAGTAGTCCTTAAATAATAAAAGATTCAATCCCTATCATGAAATTTTAAAAAGCTATTAAATAAGGCTCTTGTAAGCATTTTCAAATATTGAAATCAGTAGCGTCTCATGACAAAAATTCTTAGGCAAGCTGGGAAGGAGGGTGTTGGGGTGAGGGGGGGGGGTCCACCTCCAGACATTAAAAAAAATATTATGTGCTTCAAGAAACTATTTGGTGGTGTTTTTTTTTAATGATAATTTTGGATTTTGGCGTCCTTCTGCTCCGTGATTTACATAAGTCACACTAGAATCTATATAACGCATATGCATATTATGTGGGGGTTGGGACATACATATATTGCATCCCTTTATTTTAATAAGTGAGGAGAAATTCCTCCTGTGTCTCCCACCCCAGTTCCACCTCGTCTAAATCTGACAATTTTTACATTAATTATGCATAAAAACATTTATGTTTATATTTAAATGTAAACTAACTATATTGTTTGTTAATTAATTACGTTAAATATACATATAATAATAACTTTTTTTTTAACTTTTACTAATATTGCAACCTGCAACATATTTGGTGTATTTGATTATTTTTAAATATTAAATTAATTTTTATAGGCCTATATATATGATCGTTTATTCACCGTATTTTTTTTTCTATTGTTTGTAAATAAAGTGCATTCTCCTCTTCATTTTAACAAACTCTGCTATGACTCTTTCATGGAAGTCTACTCCTTGCTTCATTTTAAAAAACAGACCCTTATCAATTGAAAGGAATGCCAAACCAGAAAGTCTGTTTCGTCCGATAGTATTTCTGGAAGATTTTTTTACTCTTTTCAATGTTGAAAGTAATCTCTCAACTGATAATGCCGGGATCTTTACCACAAGCTTACACAGTTTTTTTTTAACTCCTGTAAAAGGACCTACCGCAACAAACTCCACAAAAAATGTGTAAGCACGGGCCAGGGTCAGTAATTAGTCCATTTTCCCCTTTTACGCATAACTCCCCTAGTTATATTCTCACCCTATTACATTTCCACTTTGTCACTTCTGTCTTTTGAAGGGGGGAGAGAGGGGTATGCGATAGTATCTTTCAGTTTCTTCGGTTTTAGTCATCAACGCTCGGGCATAGCTTCGGTTGTTGAGAAATCGCAACTATGTTGCTTGCATTCCTACCCGAGTCCAAATGCTCTTCCCCTACTCTTCCTCTTAAATCTATGACGTCACAAATAAAAACTACACTAGGCGGAGCTATGGGATGAAAGACGGAAAAATATAGATTTTCAACCACGATATAATGGACTAGTGCACATCTTGCATGCATGTTTCGGTCACTGGTATTTGCGGGAAAATTTATTTCAAACACATTGATGCTTGAAGAATATTTTTCAAACCTAAAATAAAATAATTACTTATTTTCAAGCAATGGCAAGCAGTGCTAGGCTTGCTTGCACTGACGTGACGCCACTGATTGAAATGTGTTTGATTTCAAAGCACAATTGTAAACATTATTTAACAAAAGGGTATTTCAGAATTACCTCAACTTCCCCTCTAATGCCTAGTAACCAGTAAGTTAAATAACTATTTTAAATGGATGCCCAACCACCCTGCTTGGAATTACTATTTGTTGCAGTTTTCTAAACATAACAGGAACATATAGGATAAACAATAAAGTATAAAATAGGACATGTAATAAGCGGAAGCTAGCAATATAATAAATACAGATTCAAGAAGTATCTTGTAAAAATAAGGAATCGTGAATTAACTGTAGTATTATTAAATAGGAACAAGCAGGAATTACCAATAGTCTTAACCATATAATCAGGAATGAGCAATAATTTCAATATGATGAAGAATTAACAGAATAGCAGAAATAATTAGGAATGAGGTGCAATTTATTTTATATCTTATATCACTACGTCTTCCTACTGGTTCAGTTTACACACATAGATGATAAATTACTCTAATGGGGTAAGGATAAGGGAGGAAGCCATTTAGAAGTAATCAACACGTATTTGCAGGGGTCCTAGGGTGTGGCTGCGATGTGGACAAATCTTTGTACTGTTTCACGTGGGTTTTTTTCTTCCAGAAACAGTGGAGAATGCTTGTGAATAGTAAAAGACGTCAATGATATAAGACATTTAACAGAAAAAAATTAGGAAACACGAAGTATCTGTGAATCACATGAATAGTGTCGTGGATCTTTCTTTGCTAGGCAAAGTAAACATATCGTCTAATCTAGACTCACAATACAGATAAAACGTAAAAANAAAAAAAACTCACGTTGACAAAAAAAAAGGCACATATTAAAAAGGTTGATTTCATGTATTAAATTCTGTGGTGTTTTTGGAATTACCTCTCAGAGGTCATGATGAATCAGCATCATCTACAAATCCTGGAGTTTACAGAGGTCTAATTAATTATACTGCTGAGCTGGATTCTGCAATGAAAGATCTTTTAGAGTCGGACACTGTATTCAAAGTAACATCGAAAATAATACAAAATTACATATTGGACTGCATGCTTAGTGTCTGTAGGGAGTAAATAGAAAAGCTTATACAAGATTCTGAATTGGTAGCCATTGAATGTGATGAGACAACTGATGTAACGAACCATTGTCAGATGGTATTAGTTTTTAGGTATGTGTTTGAGGGGTTGGCTTGTGAGAGATTTGGGGATTTCTTATTCCTGAAGGAAGATTAATAGCACCGACGTATGATGGTGTTAATGTTATGAGTGGCTCTGTTAGGGGTGTACAGGTCAAGATTATAGAAACATACCCATTTTCCTATTTTGTACATTGCTACGCTCATCAGTTAAATTTGATATTGGAAAAAGAAACCAGTGCAAACAGCAAAGTTCGAGTTTTTTTCTCAAACCTTTCGTTTATTCCCGAATTTTTTTTGCACTCATCTCTACTATCAGACGTTTTGGAGCAAGTAGTACAAGTCAAACTACCCATAGTTGCTACAACTAGATGGAGCTACAACATTCGAACTGTTAACGCTGTGTACGAAAATAGAGATAAGTTAGAGGAATGCTTCGAAGCTCTTGAGGAAAAGTGTACAAACAAACCTACAGTTAACGAGGCAAGTAGATACAGAAGGACTTTTCAGGAACCAAATGTCATGTTCTGCTTAACTCTTTTCCACCAAGTTTTACCTCACGTTGATATATATTACCAACAACTACAAACCAGGAACAGAGACAGTGTAATAAGGCAAACTGACATTTGCATTTTTGAAAATGAGATGCAGAAAGAGAGAGGGCAAGCTAATGAAATAGATAAGCAAATAAATGAAGAGTTCCCTGAACAACTAAGAAAAAGGAAAATTAATGTTGAATGTATTACCAGAGTGGTGGATGAAAATGAAGTGTGTGATGTCATTACAACTCATGTAAAAGACATATTTGCTTTTACTGGTCATCTGGGAGCAGCTTTTTTGTTATAACGAGTCATTTACACAACTTTCTACTTGCTTTCCGGAAGAAATAATCACACGAGTAATCCAACATTACCCTTTCTTAGAAAAAGAAAAACTCCTGTCTGAATTGGAACTACTATACAGACGACAGGGCTTTAACATTAAAGGGACAATACAACTATTGAACTTCATGGAGAAAAAATAACATTATTTCAGTCTTCACTAAGGGAAAGAAGCTTCTACACATTATCAAAGTTCTTGGTTCCTGACCAGTGAGTCTGGGAGGGGGTTAGCATGTCTAGTGTGTGGGCAGCGTGATCAGTGTGTGGGTCGGCGTACCCGGGAAAGGATAAGCAAATCCACCGTTTTCATAGTACGGGTCAGCACAGTGTGTCGTAATGTGGACTACATGGGGGATATAGACGTTATTGTAAATTGTGTTAGTTATGGACATTTTTGTGATCGTTTTAAATATTTTAAAAATTATTATGTGTTTTATATGTATTAATTTGTTTGTATAATTTAACTCCATTTTGTTTTCTCGTTTTCTTATTAACTTATAGACTTAATTATTACTCTTATTATCTAGTTCAGTGACTTATTTAGTTCTACCAGTGTATGTGTTGTTCTATATTTAATAAGTCTTAAATATTATGTGTACGTTTTCAATCTTCTTTAATCGGCAGCGTACTCCTACATTCTTAAAGGAACTCGTAGTTAACACAGTGACGTGTGAATGGCCCGCGGACTGTCAGGTCGTGCGCGTGCTCACTGTTACATTGGTGTTGGAAATGGGATATTGGTGGTGTGTTGTTTTATTTATAATAACAGAGAAAATAGCCATTGATATTCAGTGGCTGGCAGCTCTTATCCAGGCCTTGTTGGAACATGATGCTTCACAAACTGCGTCACTGATCAACAAGATGAAACAAACTACGTCACAAACTGCATCACTGAACCACAAGATGGAAGAACAAATGACATAATTTAACAGCGTGAAAGAAGAATTGAAATTATCCATATCATCAATAGGCAGTCAAGTGAGTGCAGAGGGATCCGAAAATAGTCGGCGTATTGTCTTAAAACATGAGTGAAAGACGCTTCCGATGACGACGAAACTTTAGATTACGCTACCGTGGATGATGATGTTGGTGGTAATTATCCCAATGATGACGTTATCGGTGTAAGTGATGGGGCTTCTGTTAGCGATGATGCTGCTGTTGGTGACGACGTTGCTGTTGGTAACGATGCTATTCTTGGTGACGACGCTACTGGTGGTGACGCTGGTGGTGGCAACGCTATTGGTGACAAGATTGTTGGTGACTATGCTGTTGGTGGCAACGCTATTGGTGACAAGATTGTTAGTGACGACGCTGAAGGTAATAATGCTGTTGATGACGACGATCCTGGTGACGACACTAATGGTAACGACGATATATTTGGTGAAGACGTTGTTGGTGGCGACGACATTGTGACAACACTGTTGGTGACGACGCTTTTGGTTACAACAATGTTGGTGATGGTGATGCTTGTGACTATGCTTCCCAAAATGATGGTGACGTATGTGATGAAGATGATCCGGGGGTATCAACATGACGAATGTTATGGACAATGTTCTTGACTGGAATGTAAAAGGATCGTCAAGTTTGGACTTTGTTTGGTTTTCACTTCATCTTGGCCGATGTCTGAGTGAGGATCAAACAAAAACTTGTTGCAAGAAAATTAAGTGAACGACTTTGTTTGTAAGCGGAAGAACTGGTAAAGTAATAGACACTGAGAAGGATAATGACCGCACCTAATATGATAAGACAAACCTAGGGTTGACTTTGAATCAAACATTGTATTATACTTGGTTGTCATTTGTGCTAATACCTGAATGATGGCATGATTGCAATAAGGTACTAAGGGACGTACCAGAACGTGAAGTAGCGGATTTCGAGAGTAACAATGGTGAACGAGAGGATCTGAATTGGGGGCTACCAAAGATACACACCGAGCTTATCTCCTTAATGGTGCTGTAGTAGACCACCTAGGCTTATAAGCAGGGTCAAGTTTTTTATAATCTAAAAATTGCCAAAATTGCCTATAAAATTAACTTTAAATAGTTACTTAAAATTTTCAAAAAACGACCTACAAATTAGAAAGATATTCCAAATGTATTTATTACGAGAGTTATAATTGACATTATGCACGTAAAATATGACATAAAATAAAATAAAAATATTTTATAAAATGTAATCAACTATTTAAAAATTACATATTCAAATGATTGATATTTATACAATAATACACTTGGCCCACGTATTTCAACTCCGTCTTTTTCCTTCCTTTTATTTAATCCTCTTCACAAACTAAAGCAATGCCTGCTGGATTACTAGCACATTTCGTAATCGGGGAGCAACAATTCTGAAATAAATCAAGAATTATTGTAAGTTAGTCATGCATTTTATCAAATGTGAAATTTTTAGAAAATTATATTTTTTTAAGAATAAAAGTTTAATATTCTTACTTTATTTTGCATAGGAGCCTAGCAATAGATGACTGAACATGCGCAGATTCTCGAAGGGAAATGAACGTATATTATCAGCCAGCACGTTCTTGTATTTTGAAAAGCTCCTCTCTATTTCTACATAAGCGATGGGAGTATACTTGAAGTACACTATATAACTAGATGTTGGTTCTTCTTCAATGTCAGCAGTGTTAAAATATTTTCCTCTCAGCACTCGAGAGATGGAGCACAAAGTTTTGTAGCCTGAGTTTCTTTCAAGCACACTTTCAAGTATTTCTGACACTAGTTCTCCAATATAACCCTGCACATTTTCCAATTCACCTTCCGTTGTTTTTACTAACGCTATCGTGTTTTCGAGATTCACAACTCCCTCCTGAAGACGTGTAATGGTTGATGACAAGGAGCTGAAATTTGCCTTTGTATGTGCCAGTTTTCCTTTCATTTCAGAGTCTGAAAACATTTCTTGAGAGGCTTTAATGGCTCTAGCATCTTGTATTTCAAGAGAATCTTCTAGAAACTTTAGGCCCAATCTTACAATGTCATGTTATTCTATTCGTTAGGGCTTAACATAAGAATAAGCGATAACAACCACTACTTTGTATTTTACAATGTTCTGTTGGAGCTAGCATCCTCGTTAAAGTGCTCGTAAAGTTAACGCGAGGTCTACATTCTGGTTAGAATTTTAACGTCCACATTAACTTCCAAGCATTCCACCATATTTTTTTATGGCAATTGTTACTATTCAAGTGAGGTTACATTATTATTTTTAGAAAACGTTGGGCAGTTATTAATGGCGTCTCCTGGTTTTAATATTGTCTATTTGTAATTAAATCGATGTTTCACCACTGATTACCTAATCACAGATTTGCGGTGTTATAAATCTAGCTTCCAATTAATCCAGGTTGTATCCCTTTGGTGTACGTGGTACGGCATCAGCCTACTAATATATTAATTTGTGTTTAATCCCAATCACTTCAATGCTTATTTTTTAATAAAAAATTACTCCCATTTTAACACCAAGATGATAATAAAATAATTATGTCGAATTTATTCTATTTAATATAGCTGTTTAATTTGGGTTGCCAACATTTATTTTGGGCAAGATCTTATAGTGTGATTTGTAAGTCATCGTACGACGCATGGCAGAGGTTTTTGATTCCTGGTATCGACTTTTATTACAACAATTTTGGCTTTGCCCTACAGGCTCTTCTTTTCTATTCAAAATATGTAAATTATTTTCAATGGTTTCACTTCGCGATTCGAAGTGGTCATTTCTTGTTGTCAATAGTTATTAGTAATTGACAATAGTTGTAGACCTACCTATGTTTTTATCGTCTTGTAAGTTATTATGTGTAGGCCTGAATAGCTAATAATTATTAATTAATTAATTAATTATTAATAATAATTTCTTCACTTTCTCCCCTCCAGTACACGTCCATGGTTAATTAAGGGTGATTTTTATTTTAATATTAAATTGTGTTTGAAAATTGACTATGACTCTACTGTTTAGATATTTAATTATTTTGAAGTTTCAAAAATAGAGTTAAAATACATGCTTGTTTAAAATAAACAGAGTAGATATACCCATCTTTATGTGCACATAAAAAAGCATTATATATTATAAACTTATATGTCTGAATATGATTATTGAATAACATTACGTGTTATAAGCAACAACATAAATATGTATTATAATTTAATTTGTTTTCCTAACAAATCCATAACTTCACAGCCATTTAAATAGTTACTTACACTCTATTGGTTCAAATTAAGCTAATAAAAAACTTTGTAATAAATCTAGAGGTCCAAGAAGCTTAATGATAAGAGCTAATGGAAGGCACCCGTCCGTAACTTGACAAGCACATCAAAATAGTATTGTAAAACGCAACAATAAGTTTAACCAATGGTTAGACTTCACGAATGGTTAAGTTACGAGGACTTTAACATGGCATTGTAAGAATGGGCCTTAAAGTTTGAAAATTGTCACAATAGTATACACAGGCACCGATCCAAGTGCCCCACCACGTGATACTAGGTTGCGGTGGCCTGGAAACATCGGGAGAAAGTGAGTTAAAGAGTTTCCTAAAGGATGGAGCTTTGACAAATATTGTCTTTGTGTGTGATACTAGGGTGTCAACTTAAGGAAATTTATCCCTCACTTCCTCCGCTACTCTATTCATAGCGTGAGAGAATTGAATGATTTAATTGCTTGGGCTGCTTCAACAATGTATGGTGCCGCGTCGGTTACGAAGATCAGAGCGTCATGTCACACACCCTCTCGCCATAGCAAGCCCAAATATCTATAGAAGATTTTACATATTGTTGAATGCTTTACGGACTACAAAACTTCAATAGTGAACAAAAATAGCTCTCCTGGTTTATCAATTTCCAAGCAGGGTTCCCACAAATACATTGGCCATGTAACCTCCCTCTATATTAATTGTTTCATCAATTAAGATGAAAATCTTCTTTACATAAAATTGTTTTCTTATTTATCTCATTACTTCATCGTAGCACTGTGGTGTATAGTTTTTCCTCAGTTTGGACTCGTCTGGAATAGAATGACCCATATACTGTCCCAGGAAATTATTTCGTTTAACATTGCTCAGTTTTCACAGAGGATTGTTCGTAGAAACCAGAACGTCACACAAATCTTTATAACATTTTGAGGATTTTTCTTGATTCGTGAATGCATTTTGTGCAAGTAATTGTTGATAAGTTTTCTTTTTATTGATATTATGGCTACTACGAACATGTTGGTTGCAACAAGCACGCTGTTAAATGGTAAATATTTTATCTGATGCCACTTTCACTTATATATTTTACAGAAAAACATTTGACAATCTGTAGAAAAAATACCCTCTCTGAATTCAGTAACAATTTGCCTCAAATGACCCACTTTATATTGTTTGAATATACGCATTTTAATTACGCACAAAATGAGTGCACACGAATAAATATAACGCACAATTTATAAATGAAAACTATATATTGAAAAATATTTGACAACTAAAATCTTGTGTTCTACTTAAAATTGGAATACAAATACCGGCTTTAAAAGCAATAGTTCTCCCCTCCTGCGTCCCTTTCCAACTTATAGGTGTAGTGAATGTCTCACCAGGAATGTGGATTTTATAAGCACGTATGTAAAGGGATACAAAGTTAATTTGGGCTCATACATTTTCTTCTTCAATCAACAAGTGTGAGGTGAAATATCTGATGTCTGAATATTCATATTTTATCAAAGCACTGATAGCGCAAATATATTAAATTTTTAGAGTCATTTTCAAACCATTTAAAATTTTCATTCTAAAAACTGCTTAAAAATGACCCAAAAATCCAAAATGGCTAAAAATGACCAAAAAATGACCTATTAAAATATATTTATATGCAACCAGGGGATCAAGAACGTAGTTTATGTACAAATGGGCATTATCTCTGATAAAAAAAATTGCATGTTATCAAAATCTGGGCCCTGCTTATAAGACACTCAGATAGTTGTGACTTAGATCTTCTGGTCGCAGAGCAGTGAAATTGTCAAGTGTATTGCCACTCTCAGTAACGTTATTTAAGTTTCCCACGATTGTGTCAAATTCGGAGATCAATGAGATCTGTTCGGGACGAACAAACTTAAGGAAAGGGTGGTGTACTAAGATTAGTGCTAGACTGTGTGGCCCGCTACACCTGCAACTTTTATTGTCTTCCCTCTTATTTCACTCACACCTCGTCTAACAGGTATCCGGGTGAAACTGCTGCCAAGGGACTTATAGAGAGGCAGGGGGTACTTTCTTGAAAGCGAGGTTGCAAGTATAGAAGAGTCTGGGTTCACTTTCTTCAAACCAAGATGTGTATTTTTGAAATTGAGATTTCTAGACTCTGACCCTATATATACTTGGTCGGTGCTTGCTAGAGGGTTTTAAGTTCTTGGTTCCCGACCAGTGAGTCCGAAAGGGGGGCTAACGTGTCCAGTGTGTGGGCAGCGTGTCTAGTATGTGTAGTGATGGGCAATATCGAATGATGAAAGCTATCGTTTCTAAGCTATCGAATGATCATTCGATAGTTTTCATTTGAATTAATATTAGTTAGTAACTAATGATCAATTGAATGAAAACTGTCATCCCTTTCGTTTTCAATCGAATGAATTGTCTATTCATTCGTATCTGCTGCTGTGTGTTTCTCATTCAGTCATATCAAAGATGAATAATCAAAATAATAATAGCAGTTTATCTCTCATTTGCCTTTGATATGAAATACAGGCATTTTACCATACATAAACACAGATAAATTATGAGTATTTTTAAAGATAATGTCTGCTGTAGCAGCAGTAAATGGTCTAGGGTGATATGAGACATTTGAAGGAATATAGAGCAGTTTGTTTCGGGTGGTTTATCTGGTTGGTTTTGTGATTTTTGAGTTATTGACTTGAAAACTTGTTTGTGTTTAATTTATTTAATTAATATATTAGACCCTATTCTAATGGGGGTCACGGTGCTCAGGCGCAAGGAACCGGTCCGACGTACGGTGGCTGGGACGCACTCTGGGACAGCACACGTTTCATATAAACGAGCACTAAACTGTTTTTGACACCTTCCGGTGCTGAGGGGGTGGCAGCCAATAAGTGAGGTGATAAAGTTCTGGGGCTTATGAGAATGAAGGTTTGTGGAGACGACTGTTCGGAGGCTGAGCTCCTGACTTCCTCGTGATTGGGCGATCAATGGGAGGATCCAACTCCTCCCTCCATCCGGTCCCAGTGGAGGGTTTTTTTTTCTCAAGTAACCCAAGGCAGGCTGGCATGGAAGGGCTGGTACTGGTTTTTTCGGGTGCCCGAGTACCCGGAATGGCACTCTTGGACTTTGTTCCATGTCCGGCGAAAAGGTTGCTGTCCCGATGGGTATCAGTGGTTGCACCAAAAAAGGGCCTCTGAGCCTAGGGATGGTGTAGCTGGGAAGCCTTTCGGGGGGTCTCTTCGGAGATTTAGTGGATATCAAAGACTCTACTCTAATTTACCCATTTTAAACTTATTATTTAATGTGGTTTCAGTAACAACAATATTTTTTATATAGATTAAAACATATTTTTGTGGTATTTATTGATGTATATTATTAATATTGAACTCATTTTTCTAGTTAGTTCAGATTTCTTAAACTGTTTTAAATATAATGATATTTTTAGTTTTAACCGTTATATATTTAAATATAAAAACTTTATGTTTAGTATTATTAGCGTAAATATTTTAAAATTATTTTTGATTAGATTTTTCAACCATAAATCGTTTAAAGAAAATATCCATTGTTTGGGTTTTTTTAGAAGAAACCAAATGGTAAATCATTGTGTCAAGTGTGCAAGCGAGAATACAAAAGTACAGGTAGCACATAAAACATGCGTGACCATTTAAAAAGGATCCACCCTACACTTTTGGTGTCTTCCAAAATGCCGGAAGAAATTGAAGACGATCCCGCTATGACTTCCATAGCAGCAGACGCAACCATTTAAATACCATCAACAGGCTCTTCTTCATATCCATATCCACCTCAAGTTCCAGCAAAGCGTCAGAAACAGTTGATACTCCGGGGAGTCTTCCGTAGGAAACAGCTTCCATAGGTGAAGCGCAAGATTTTGGACGAAGGTCTAGTAAGACTGATCGCCAATGACCTTCAAAATCTTTCAATAGTGGAAAATGAGTATTTTAAACAGTTCGTTAATCTTTTAGATAGCGAGTATAAATTGCCAAGCCCAAAGACACTCACAACAAACATCCACCAAGATTATTATGATAGTGCTATTGTTGAGGTACAGAAGTTAATTAATGGAGCCCAGTTTATTTCCTTGACTACAGATATGTGTACGTCGACAAACACACAAGGTTTTATCACAGTTACTGCTCATTGTTTGTGCAATAATAGATTGTACTTGCACCCACACCAACTACTCTGACTGCCTCGGCCCAGTCTCAACGACTAATCTCAAAAGCTAACAGTCGGATAGGGAGTGCAATATAAATAAATAACAATGTGTATTATAAGGATTGATTATAGGCAGCATGATCCGAGTAAACTCTGAGCTAGTAAACCTACACTGTTTCTAAACTTCTCAGATATTATTTACCACTCATCCTATATTTATTCGCTAGATACAGTTTAACAGATGTTCTTAATAGACAGGAATGCTTTACCATGAAATATGTGTGCTTACCTGCGACTTCATTGCCTTCAGAACGTGTTTTATCAAAGGCAGGGGAAATTTTGACAGAGCGAAGGAATAGACTTCATCCTAAAATTTTGTATACTATAATATTTTAAAATAAAAATATTATGGAACTAAAAAAGTATTTTTTTATATCACAATTTTAAGTGATATCCTAAATAACAATTCACTATCGTTGTATGCATTTATAGATTAGTTGAAATTGATAATATTAGTTAGAGTTATATTATTATGGTGATCAAATTCTTCAACTAGGGAATATTTCTAAATGCTATTTTTATTTTGGAATACATATTTAGTCAACGTTTTAAAAACATGTAAGAAAACAATATGTGACAGAACTAATATGACATTTTTTCTCAATATTGTGTAATTTATTTGGATACTTGTTCGCCTATAACTTCAAATTAGTGATTATTATTATTATTTTAATGGCCCTGTCCCAGTAATACTACTTTGAAGATAAACTTAACAGAGATATAGATTTAAATTAGAGCATAACTCAACTATGAACACTACAAAAGGTGCCAATTGCACCAAAGAAAAACTTACAACATAAAATACTGTAAAAGACAAATTTTCTACCAAAATAAGAGAAAAGACCTACACTCACCAGGAATAAAATACGTAAGCTATGAATATTTTTTTATTCATAATTAATTTTCAATGTATAGCATATTTGACGTCTATAAATATGTATTATTTTTATGGCAAATGAGAGTTAAAACATTAATATACTAAGGTGGCTGAATTAGTGTTTTATTAATAATAATAATATTTAGCACCGCGTCTTACTACCCGTTCGGGTTATACACTTTAAGTATTAATTACACTAATGGATTAGGAATTGGGAAGGTTTAATTAGAGGAAGTGAACCCGCATTTGCGTGGAGGGAGAGTGGAAAACCATTTAGGAAAAACCACTCCCAGTTCACCCGATCGATAGTGTTTTATTGTTATTTATGACGCTTCATGTGCTCTTTCTGAACCGTTTGATTATATATTCTAGAACAGACACAACATCCAGCCCCAGGCCGCTAATTCATCAATGTGAGAGGGGAAACTCACATTTCACCAATAATATATTTATCAACTATGCTGGGAATCAAACTCGGGACTCTTAGATTAGTAGGCAGACTCGTTACCGACTGAGCTAGGGCGTTGTATAATTCGTAAGTGAATCGAGGACCTAGTTAAATAGCTTTAGGGGAAAGACAATTATTATAAATTAAATTAATAACAAATAAATACAAATATGTTTGAATAATAGTCTTAGACACTATAATCAGGAAAATGTGAAATAAACGACAATGGGAATGAAAAACTGTAGGCTTAATTTAACACACATTTCGTGTGGATAAATGATATATGAGAACGATACCATAATTTTGACTATAATAATAGTTTAGCAATGTAAAACGAGGATTTATTTCCAATAATGGACCTTATAGAAACGAATATTTCTTACCTCTGTAACAAGTAAAACATTCGAAACCATAATGTTGACTATCGATCAGAAAGGTAACCCGTTGAAGTGATTCCCAATAGTGGACCTTATAGAAACCAATATTTCTCATCTCTGTAACAAGGAAAACTTTCAAAACAGTAAAGTTGACTATCGATCGGCAGCAACGTGATTGAACTTGAATACTTTTCATTCGAATGATTTTTAAACTATGAAATGATCTTATAGTTTAATACTATCGAATTATTCGATGGATTTAATTCGATAGTGCCCATCACTAAGTATGTGGGCAGCGTGATCAGTGTAGGGGTCGACGTACCCGGGATAGGGTAAGTGAATCCAGCGTTAGCCTAGCTCGGATCAGCACAGTGTGTCGTGAGCGCGGACAATCGGAGACTTATTGGAACACGAGTGACGTAGACGTTGTTGTGATAAGGCAAAGCCTTATAGATTGTATTTTGTTCAGAGAGAGAGAGAGAGAGAACCCTGCATATGTTATTCTGTTCAGAGGGAGAGAGGCTTATATATTATATTATGTTCAGAGAGAGAGAAAGAGCCATGAAGTTATTATTCTATTCAGAGGGAAAGAGGCCTGTTTATTTTACTTTGCTCATAGAGAGAGAGAGAGAGTCTTGCGGATGTCCCTATGGTAAAAGGAAGAGAGAGCCTTTTAGATGTTTCATGCTCAGATAGATGGCTTCTTAAGTGTGCAGTAAATGTAGGATATTGAGACAAATATTTGGTTTTACTTTTGTAATAGTGTCCTGTCCTCATCTATTTACGAAATAAATCGCCAACATTAAAATGATGACTTGTATATATAAAAAACCATATATTGATTATGTGAATGATACATATTCTATTTAGATGTTTGTAACGCTCATACAATATTTCAGCCTACCATGAAAAAAAATTATAACCAATAGTTAAAAATTTATTAAGCTAAATATATAACATTTGAAGTCCAACAATAAATAATTAATTCAACAATATAACTAAAACGAGATCTGAAACATAAATCTATAATCACCAGTTATTTCTTAAAGTAAATACTTATGTTTTTTTCCCCTGTGTAAAAGAATAGTAATTTGTCTACTATCACAGTAGATAAATTGCTATTCTATTCACCTAATTCGGCAATTATGAAAATATATGTTTGAAAAAAGTTAATATTGTCATTATAGCAAAAATAAAATCACTAACCTTGGTGAGTTAGTGAAGGAGGTCTTTACTGAAGCAACTGTAGAATTAGTTACTAAAATCAAAAATATATTATACATTGAGGGTACAGAGAGGGGGGGGGGGATGAAGGAGAGAGTCACATTAGACACATTTTCCAGGAAAACGACTTTTATATCCCAAACTTCATAAATACTCAATCAAACAAGTTATTAACTAGTTTAAATATGATAAACAACTGTTTTAACCATAATCTCAAATGTATTATAAAGTCTTATGATTGTCTTACACAGTGTTTCCATAATTTTTTTGATCACAACCTTAAATATAATATTTTTCCACCCTGGTGACCCAAAGTGCCATTACATGTAATTTATATTGCCAAATTATTAAATTAACTCAATTGAATTAATTAAAATAACAAACCAATAATTAATTTCAGTAATTTTTAATCAGACAAAATGTAAATCACTGTTCATAATGAAAATGTGACTTTGTTACAATGTTCAGTATGTGACCAAAAATACTATTTCAGGGGCTACTGTAATGCGCTTTCGTTCTTGGGGAGAGTTCTTTTGAGTTATTTTGTATCGATGGAGTGTTATCAGCTAAATTGAATCAATTTCAGTTTCTTTTTAATCCTTCAAATAAAAAATTATACAACAGATTCTCGTGAATATGTCACTGATTGCAAAATTTGGTATTTTACAAAAACAGTTTTTCAGTTTAAACCATAATGGTGATTCATTTTGAAGATGATCTCTTCAATTTTGAATGTAATGTTTGTGAACAGATTACAACGCAAGTCATTCTGAGAATAGAGGAGATTTCTTGCATTAATATTGATCGTTACGAGACCTAAAAATCCTCAGATAGTTTTACTTTATTGTCAGAAGAGGGGAAATATCCTTTAAAACTTCACGAGTGAGGATGGGCTTGACTTTGAAACAATTTTTTTAACAATTTGTTTCAAGACCTTCCCGCTAACCTCAGCAACATCCTTGCGTTCCTAATCTGTTTTGCGACTCTGTTTTTGGGAACCATGGGTCTGACATATTGCAGTCCTAGCTCAATTTGGGTTGCACTGGAATCCGCCCCTCTCTCCCCTTTTCTATGTACCCTTTAAATATTAGATGCTTTTGATTCTGTCCAGCAACCAGTGAGCCCTGTGACACGTCAAATCGAGTTCTTGATTTGATACAGGCTTTCAGAAGGGCTTTCTTTCACTTTGTCATATAATATATATTTAATTTATCTCTCATTTCTGGAATATATTTTGCGTAAAATCCTTAAGAATGTAGAATGTAATGAAGATAGTTTTAGACATTGTAAACCGTATTGGATCCAAGTAATTTCAACGGAGAGCATTCAAAGGGTTTACTGAAAAATGGGACAGAGTAAAAAGATGTACTGCTTCACATGGATGTTAGTTGACTGTTGACTAGATAAAAGTCACTTGGTGATTCAAAGGAATACATCCTCAAATAAAATAAGTTCTTCAAGATATGGGTATTATTTAACCAAGAATTGAATAGTTCAGAATAGATAATAGTTTTTGCATTTGCTCGTGATATTTAGGAAATATTCAACGAATTAATTTGGTAGCACTTGTAGTGATATTGGTTTAAATCAATCTAAAATATATAAAAAGTCATGGATGAAGGTAATTTTTCTTTAAAGTAACATATGTAGAGTATCCTTTTATGATTCATCCATGAAGAAACACGCGCTTCTCAGAAATAATGTGAAAAGGATTTTACCAGTAAAATATATTTTTTTATACAATATTTCCTGTTAAAGGAACAACTACGCAGTATTTGGCAAAGACGCCACTTCTCTATACCAATAAGAAGCTAGCCTTCACAACACCTGTCGCCAGGACTCTTTCTATTAGTTAGTTTTTACACTGTTGACGAGGGGAGAAAGATGCAAGGGGTATGTCATATATAAGCCTATGTTTAAGGCATGCAGGGGATCTACCAGCACAAACCCCCACCCACGCACAAGTCAGTCAGAGCCACATACTGGCAGTTACAATCTAACACAGTATAAAATAACTTACATTAACATCACAAGTGTGCATTGATATAAAGCATTTAATTGGAGTATGTATAAGTAATTAACAAATATCATTTAAATAAACCGTGTGTGAATCAACAGCCATCAACAGTTCTCTTTCTTTAATTTTATTAATATACCGATTTAATTAGTGCTCGACCACGGAGCTATAGACAGCTGGTTAAACGGTATCTTTTCCGTACAGTGATGATAGGCGCTCGACCACGGAGTTATAGACAAGCTAAACATCATCACAGCATTATTATATCTGGGAATTAATCCGTAGTGTTTCAATCGACGCCCAAAACGCGTCTCGATTTAATTCAACAGTGTTACAATTGGCACCCGATCGCGACGCGAAACCTCGAGACAAGAAAGAGACTCCACCGACTGAAAGACACACGGCACACTACAAGGCACACAAACGATGAACATCAATCCGAGAACCGAGGTGAAACAGACGTTCAACTCACGGCACACTACAAGGCACACCAACGACGTACATCCATCCGAGATCCGAGGTGAAACAGACGTTCCAGCCACGGCAGACTACAAGGCACACCAACAACGAACATCAATACGAGAACCGAGGTGAAACAGACTTTCCACGCACGGCACACTACAAGGCACACCAACGACGAACATCCATCCGAGAACCGAGGTGAAACAGACGTTCCACACACGGCACACTACAAGGCACACCAACGAAGAACACCATACTGAGGTGGAACAAGCTGACCGAAGACATCAAATTAGTCAGATAAGTCTTAAATAAATTTATATTATTTTTAATTAATTGATAAGATTTAAATAGCTTTGTTTTAATATTTTATAATCATTAATTTTAGTAAATTTTGGAAGGTAAAAATGCCAGATTCAAATGATAATAGTGACGCTAGTAGCTGCTCTGATGAGGTAGAATATGAAAATAAACCTAGACGTCCTTTAGTTCTAGAGCAATCAATTGAGGAAAAAAGAGAAAGTGAGCAGGACAATGAAGAGTCAATTGCAGAGGTAGAGTGAGAAGATAGGCCAGAAAAAGATACACAAAGAAATGTTATAGTAAATGAGGAAGGGCAAGAAAATAATAGGGAACAAAAAATGGAGCAACCCATAGTAGATTTAAATAAAATTATGAAAATGTTACAGCAAATGGCAGCGAATAGTGAAAAAACTAATCAGAAAATAGATAAAAGTAGCCAAGAAACTAATCAGAAAATAGATAAAAGTAGCCAAGAAACTAATCAGAAAATAGATAAAAGTAGCCAAGAAACCAATCAGAAAATAGATAAAAGTATCCAGGAAATAAATGAAATTAAACAGGAAATAAATACAAGTAGACAAGAAATTAATCAGATAATATATATTTAAATACCCAAGCAATTAATCAGAAAATAGATGCAAATCAGACTAAACTTGAACAAATCAATAAGTAACTAAAAGCTAAAATAGAGTTAAGTAAGGAGGTTTGTGAGTAGAGATTTGGTTATTTAGAGCAAAAAATTGACCAATTAGAGACGGTTCAGCAAAACTTAGCAGTACAGTTAAATGAGGTAGATTAAAAAGTAATGGAAGGGGAAAGAGTAAGAAAGGCTTTGGTGGAAAAGCAAGAAAATTTAAGGAAGGGACAATTCAAATTAATGGAACAGATTACAGCTAATAAAAATAAAATAGAAACAATAGAGCAAGAATATATTAAAGGGTTAAAGGAAGTAGACCTTCAGGTATAACACACAAAAACTAATGTTAATTTAGTCCAACACAACCTTGAAAAAGACATAAATGAGGTAAAATCATAACTTGATTCTCAGCAAGACACGAATAAAATTTTAATTAAAGAACAGATAGATGGGATCGTTAATAAGGCAGTAAAAAAACTAGATAAAAAATTTACCGATTTTGTGATTGAAAACAAAATAAATCTTGGAGAAATTGGTAATTTACACGATACTACCAACCTATTTGCTAAAGGGCTAAGAGAAACGTCATTAGCACTTATTCCAAAATTTAAAGGGAAGAGAGGAAATATTTCAGCAGTATAGTACAAAAACAAAGTAGAAAGAGAATTTAAAGGAAAAAAAAATAATGAAAAGGTCAAAATAGAGATATTTTTATCAGGTCTGGAAAATGAGGCAAAATCTTGGGCAGATAATATAGAGAGTGAATGGGAAACATATGAACAGGCCAGGGAAATATTTTTGGAAAAATATTGGTCTCAAAACATGCAGGATGATTTTCTACAATTAATTTTCAGTGGAAAATATAACGACAAGGATGGTACTATGACCGAATATTTCAATAAATTTGTGACACAGGCAAAATATCTACGTTACCCCGTAGTGGGAGATAGATTGATAGGTCTTATAATGAATCATTTTCCAACTGCAGTACAAGACGTTCTAATTAGTATAAATAAAACAATAAAGAAGTAGAGAGAGTATTAATGGCATTTGACGTTAGATATCAAAGAAACAAAGAAATCAATGATCAATCAAACAGGTATAATATTGATAGGCATAGGCAATCATCAAACACTCAAATCAGAGAAAGTAATAATAAACAAGATAGGCAAAATGGATATCAAATACCAGGGCAAAATAGAAGATATCCACATCCTAGTATAGAGTATCAACAAGATAGGAACCAAAGACCTTCGAGATTAATATAGTATCAACAGGATAAGAACCAAGGACCTTCGAGGCAAATAAATTCGAGTGATAGACAAATTAATAGAAATAACATTGCAGGTCACCCCAGATTAACAACCACTCAAATATATGAACCTCCAAATTTTAATCGTGTACCACCATTGTCAGGGACATCAATTTAAATGAGTACGACTCACAAAAAATATTCGATCCAGGAAGCAGTTAAAGAAACATTTAAATTTCGGATCATTTAAATATAAAAATCAGAAGTTTAACTAAATATTTGAATTTTAAATAAGTAAAATAAGGGTAAGTATAATTATTTAGTCGTAGTAAGAAATGTTAAAAGTATAAATTTTAAGTAAACATTCAACACATAAATTCAGCGAAGTATAACTAATAATTCTTTTTTAAAGAAAGGTAGGGCTCTGCGAAGTATAATTACGTCTTTCCTGAAGAAAGATAAGAAAGTGTCACACCTAAGTCACACCTAAATAGAAATTGTAAAGAAACCATTAACGACCATAACTACGGAGAAGTGACAATGATCTTTTTTTTTAGGAAAAAGGGTTATATTTTTAACTTGTACACTATATAACCCTAAAACAAGTTGTTCAGATCTATTGTTATGGACTGCGTCTTCTAAATAAGGTTGCAAGTGAACTTTTGTCTGGGAATACAATACAATAATTTAAAAAAAAACACTTAAAAATACGACATTTATTTTAACCTTTACTCAAAAATAAAACGTCATTTGACATTTAAAAGGACAGTTACTTGAAGGGACGACGCAGAATAAATAAAAAAAATATTTCTTTATGAGTAAGAATCAAACCCGGTATATATGCAAATATGAAATCAAGTTTAAAAATATAAATTCTGTACGAATCATATCAATTTAATTTGGATTTAAAATAGTTACAGGAAATTATATATTTATAAATAGGAGAACAGATAAGGGGCGGGCATCATCCCTCGGAGAAGCATGCAAAAAGGTTAAGAACAGATATAAAAGTAGGGTGAGGGGTTGGTTACATTTTGTCAACTAGTTAAGTTTTATGTGAGTAAATTCAAATGATAATTTTAAATTTACAAGAATTTAAATAGTTTCAGTTTAAGAGAAAGGAAGTTAGATTAATTAAAAGACGATCTTGGAAAGCAGAATAAATATATTATTACACCAATGGTGCATTTTGTAAATGAGAATCAAGATATGAATCTTAATATTTGTGTGGGGGGTTATTTTAATTTAATTAATTACATTTCAATAAACTCAATGATATTGATTAAGATATTAAAGGAGTCACAGAGTAAGCTGATGAGTTAAAGGACAAGATTTAAGATAGCTTAAGAAATCAATTTAGATATGCATTTGAGTACAGTATTAAAGTAAGTTAAGGTGAGTGGAAATAAGAGGCCAGTAGTGTCTTATTTAAAAGCATTTTTTCAGATATAGGAGTTAAGGTGTATTGGGTGAGGAGTTAAGGTTTATTTATATATGGACTTAGCTGTGGCAAGCCATGATATAGATTATGCAATCGTCGTAATGAGTTTAAAGAAGACCCGAGGGCATCTAGCAGCGTTGAGAAGCTGAGGTGTATTGGTCGAGGAGTTGAGGTGTATTAGTTGAGGAGTTAATATATATTAAGGCATGGACTTTGCTATAGGCAAGCCATGATTAATAATTTCATTTTTCTGGTGAGTCAACGAACCACCAAGGATCAGATAGCAGGTATTCACAAGAATAGAGCTATGGAGATGTCAATTATAATATTAATGAGGTAAAGACCTAAGTTTTCCACTAATGTAATATGTATGCAACGGTAAAATCTACATTGAAATTAATAGATATGGAGGAGATTATGAAGAGGTTTAAAAGGGTATTCTGTGATTGCGTGATGTAGTATTGATGTATCAACAAGGATAATGAGAGCTAGTTAGGGTGATGTACCTAATTAGGCTATTGTAACAGATTTTCAATTATGATTTCATTTTATTTATGTACCTTTGGCATATAGGCAACATTCAAAAGTTTTGATCAAAAGAAATATATAGTTAAAGATTGTTTCACTAATGAGAAAATAACTACTCAATTAAAAAGGGGAAAATTATTTTCAATATTTCACAGTAGTGTGACATATAATTTCATACTAATTTCAAGCGTGCTTTACGAATCCAAGATTGTCTTATATCCATTTTAACTATTTTAAACAAAACAAGGTCAGGTAAACATTGTATGTTTTTGTCACTCACACCAAAACAGGTTGACAAATATGAAGGGTAGAAAAAGAAAGAAGGTATACTCCATTCACTGTAGGAATTACTCTCTGAAAGGTCCTTTTTCCTACCAATATCCTACCATATAATAGATTTCTGGTAAGGAAAAAGGCCTTTCAGAAACAATTCCTACCGTGAACAGACTTTAGAAGGGTTTGACAGCTGTGTCACTAGCAAGGCAAAGAAAGTAAAAGGGTAGTCTGACCTTGAGTAAAGAACCAGGGTTTGCAAATAACAATATTATAAAAGAACTGATGTTAATATTGAGTGACTGAAAATGTAATAATGTAATAACTGATGTTAATATTAATTGAGTGAGAATGTAATAATGTAATAACTAACACTAATATTAATTGATTGAGAATGTAATAATGTAATAACTGAGGTAAACATTAATTGACTGAAAATGTAATAATGTAATATGCTTTGCTCAATGGCAAGCTATAAATGTTTTTATGGTAATAAATTAAATGAGGTAACATTAATAAATAAACATTAATCAAATCAATAAAAAGTTAAACAAATATTGTGAGAAATTTGACCCATTTATCAAGTAGATTTAAGGTAGCTATTAAGAATATATAAAAATTAATGTTTAGTTAAGAGTTTAATTAAGTAAATTTATAATTAAATTTATGTTTAGCTACAAATGTTTACCGTAGAGAATTTGGTAAACAGTGATTGATTGGATAACTAACAACACACATAAAGATTTGAGTTTTATAGAAATAATTGATTTAATGATAATTAAATTAAACATTTTATGAAAATAATTTCAAATATTATATTTTATTACAGCGATTTAAGGTTTAAATCATCTATAAATTTATATTAATTTTCAAGATTTTCAAATTACTCTTGGATTTATTAAATTTAAAACTAACCAAATTTTACCTAAACTCAAATATAAAGTTGATTATTCAACCAAAACAATTTATAATTTTGTTCAAATTTGTATGTGAACATAACATTTTAAGAACAGAGCAACAGCAAGTGCTACAATTTTTCAGTGATATAAAGAAAATAAAAATGAAACATTAAACAGGAAATTCTTTATTTCTTTGTATTCATCAAGAAGACTGAACATTAAAATTAATCAAAAGTGACAACGGATAAATAATGTATCATAACTTTTTTATTGTTATTGTTATGTTACGTGTTCGTGGCAAGTGTTAATAGTTGCATATTAACCCCCACGTTGTGTCGCCATTTGCTATACTTCTCTTCCCCACGTTAGAATGCTATTTGTTATATTACATAACAGAATCATTTAAGAGTCACTCCGTAAATCATCGTTTCTATTACGCAACTATGTGCTTTACGTATAATGCCTCGTTCCTTATCATTAGACTTTAATAAATGATAATCTATCACATAAAGTTTGATATTTATTTATTCCTTAAATTGAAAACATATTGATATTAATATTCTAATCGAAACACGATCATGTCGAGGGCCTAGCAACTTATAATCACCGATCGCTTAAAGCACGTCCATTCAAGACCACGACTGATTGCACAGTAAAATACGAAGTTTCAAAAAGTCACATATATCTGAGTTCAATAGAAGCTTCTCGAAGGAACCTTTCTAACGGTAAATTACACACCTACAAACTCAGAAAAAACAATACCTATTGCGTGTGGAATCTTCTCGAAGAGGAAATTACTTTAAAAGATCTTAACTTGTCTGGATTACGTTAAAAGACGTTAACATTTCTTAAGTTTAGCTCCAGTAGATGCTGCCATCGTACCTCGAGGCGCGAACTAACTAGTAAATAATTTAGAGGAAGACGTGATTTAAGCGCCACGTAATAGGTTGTAAAATTTAAATAAAGTAAAATATGTTTAATATATGTAAAATATTTTTGAATATATATATAATTAGAATGATAAATGGTCAATGCTTTCAAATACTCCTTAGGGTCAAATCTATTGCATTACATTATACAAGTAAATTGTAATCAATGCTTACACACATGTACAATTTATGTAACTTACACTCAATAAATTTATATATGTTTAATTTTAAGGTTGACCAAAGGTTAAATATGAGGCAACTCTTGCACAGTATAGGATTTGCTTCTATCAAAATTCATTAAATTCATTAAATTCATTGAATTCATTTAAGATATAAGCAAATGAGGGGTATTGCAGTGATATTGATTTAGATCAATCTAAAATATATAAAAAGTCATGGATGAAGGTAATTTTTCTTTAAAGTAACATATGTAGAGTATCCTTTTATGATTCATCCATGAAGAAACACGCGATTCTCAGAAATAATGTGAAAAGGATTTTACCAGTAAAATATATTTTTTTACACAATATTTTCTTTTAAAGGAACAACTACGCAGTATTTGGCTTCACAACACCTGTCTTCAGGACTCTTTCTATTAGTTAGTTTTTACACTGTTGACGAGGGGAGAAAGATGCAAGGGGTATGTCATATATAAGCCGTTGTGCCTATGTTTAAGGCATGCAGGGGATCCACCAGCACAAACCCCCGCCCACACACAAGTCAGTCAGAGCCACATACTAGCAGTCACAGTCTAACACAGTATAAAATAACTTACATTAACATCACAAGTGTGCATGGATATAAAGTATTTAATTGGAGTATGTATAAGTAATTAACAGATATCATTTAAATAAACTGTGTGTGAATCAACAGCCATCAACAGTTCTCTTCCTTTAATTTTATTAATATACCGATTTAATTAGTTCTCGACCACGGAGCTATAGACAGCTGGTTAAACGGTATCTTTTCCGTACAGTGATGATAGGCGCTCGAACATGGAGCTATAGACAACCTAAACATCGTCACATCATTATTATAACTGCGAATTAATCCGTAGTGTTTCAATCGATTCCCAAAACATATCTCGATTTAATTCAATAGTGTTACACACTGCGAGATGAAGATTAACAAAGCGTAAAGATGATTTCTACTGTTTATATCGTTCATGAAAATTTAAGTTTTTGGGAACCAATTTTCTGAAGAAAAAATAATAATTTAAACACCTACCTTTCTCCGAGAGCCGAGTTTGTCAGAATATTCAAGTACTGTTGTTTGAAAAACTAGACCTAAACAGTTTTTATCAAATTCATGTTATCTTTGTGACGTTGAAGATAAGGCTCTATAAGCTAATTATGTCACTTTTCATCTCGATTTTGCTATATTTTAAATGGAAATCATCACAATCCTAAATTATGTTTATATTACAACACTTTGCGTTTGGCGACAATCCAATGTTCAGAATTATATCGTCTTTCGAAAATTGCCCTCCATGTGAATTATTTTATTAGTTCAAAATACTTACAGTATATGAGCCACATTTATACAAGATAAATAAAACTATCAAAATAGAATGTTGTTAGATTTCACATTAATTATCGTATTTTCCATGTTTTAAATGTGTTATTATAATAATAATAATAATAATATTTAGCACCGCGTCTTACTACCCGTTCGGGTTATACGCTTTAAGTACTAATTACGCTAATGGATTAGGAATTGGGAAGGTTGAATTAGAGGAAGTGAACCCGCATTAGCGTGGAAGAAGAGTGGAAAACCATTTAGGAAAAACCTCCCCCAGTTCACCCGACCGAGATTCGAACCTCGATCTCCCCGTCCTCAGCAGTTGAGCTCAACACGACAGGCGCGTTAGCCAACTACGCCACCGAGGCGGGTTAAATGTGTTATAATAGTATTATCATTAGTATATAGTTTTAGATTAAGAATTATAAGAAAAGTAATAATTTAATTTGAAAATGTACAGTAGGGCCTACAATATATTTATTCAATATTTTTGTTTAGAAAGGAGGGGACATAAATATTTAAGGAAAGGTTGAACTTTATGAATTAATGTAAGAAATATGTATATGTACCCCAAAAATAGTATGAGTAAAGGGGAGAGATATTGAGTGATAGGATGACTTCTTATAAGTTTGTAAGCCGATCTGGTTCCAAAATGGAAAGGTCATTTTTACTAGGGAAAATTAAATATATTTAAATTATAGGATGTTTATAAAATAAGCCATTAGAATAATATTATCTTCAAATTTTAATAGTTCAATACAAGTAGTTTCATATTATATATTTAATTTAATAAACTCTATATTATGTTTTCAGGAAAATAATTCATACAATAATAATTTTGTGTTTTATTTTAGGTCAGGTAAATGTCTACACAACAACTTCAAGAACCGAAAATAAGATATTGAATATGAGAAATATGGAAACATTTACAAAAATAGAAGATCTTATTCCAATGGACAAGAATCACTATCCATATGAAAATAATGATAATATTCCAGGTGTAAAAAATAATTTATTCTATTATCATAAACCTAATCAGCATTATGATTCATTAAATGTTTCAACGAGTCAAAACAATACTTTATCACATAATGATATGTCTAAATCAAAAGGTAGGTTTTTAAATAGTACCAATATTAATAAAAATCCAAATATCTATAATATAAGTAATGCTACTAATATGTATACAAATGGCAAAAATAAAACCCGTCGAATAAGGTCATTAAATGACGATGAGAACCGGTATGAATATGCCCCTCTGAATGTTGCCTCAAAGTACAACCATGCAAAATCTAATACCCGTAGTATTAGCTCATTTGATGTTGAAAATAAATATGAAGATGAACCTCGGAAAGTTGTCTCAAATAACAAACATAGCAGGACATATCAATATAAATCCGACTCATTGGATGATGATGATGGTTATGATGAAAAGAAAAATGAATACCACCCACTGAATATGGATTCAATTGACAGTTATGCAAACTCTAATATACGTAGATTTGAATTATCAGAGGATGAAGAAAAAGAAAACAGTCCTTTGAATGTTGCCTCATATTATAAACTTGCCCAAACTAATACACGTCGGTTCAGGTCATCAGATGAAAATGAGCCAGATGATGATGTATGACCCTCTGAACGTTGCCTCAAGATATAGACTTGCCCAGACTAATACACGTCGGTTCAGGTCATCAGATGAAAATGAGCCAGTTGATGAGTATGACCCTCTGAATTTTGCCTCAAGAAATAGACGTGCCAAGACCATTAGAGGCAGATTCAGTATATCAGATGATAATGAGCTAAATTATGATGATTATGACCCTCTAAATGTTGCCTCAAGATATAGACTTGCCCAGACTAATACACGTCGGTACAGGTTATCAAATGACAATGAGCCAGATTATGAGTATGACCCTCTGAATGTTGCCTCAAGATATAGACTTGCCCAGACTAATACACGTTGGTTATGGTCATCAGATGACAATGAGCCAGATTATGAGTATGACCCTCTGAATGTTGCCTCAGAATATAGACTTGCCAATACTAATACACGTGGGTTCAGTTCATCAGATAAAAATGAGCCAGATGATGAGTATGACCCTCTGAACGTTGCCTCAATATATAGTCTTTCCCCAAACAATACACGCAGATTCAGTTCATCATATGATAATGAGTCAGATGATGAGTATGACCCTCTGAATACTGCCTCAAGATATAGACGTGCCCAAACTAATACACGTCAGTTCAGGTCATCAGATGAAAATGAGCCAGATGATGAGTATGACCCTCTGAACGTTGCCTCAAGATATAGACTTGCCCAGACTAATACACGTTGGTTATGGTCATCAGATGACAATGAGCCAGATTATGAGTATGACCCTCTGAATGTTGCCTCAGAATATAGACTTGCCAATACTAATACACGTGGGTTCAGTTCATCAGATAAAAATGAGCCAGATGATGAGTATGACCCTCTGAACGTTGCCTCAATATATAGTCTTTCCCCAAACAATACACGCAGATTAAGTTCATCATATGATAATGAGTCAGATGATGAGTATGACCCTCGAAATGTTGCCTCAAGATATAGACTTGCCCAGACTAATACACGTCGGTACAGGTCATCAGATGACAATAAGCCAGATTATGAGTATGACCCTCTGAATGTTGCCTCAAGATATAAACTTGCCAATACTAATACACGTCGGTTCAGGTCATCAGATGAAAATGAGCCAGATGATGAGTATGACCCTCTGAACGTTGCCTCAAGATATAGACTTGCCCAGACTAATACACGTCGGTTCAGGTCATCAGATTACAATGAGCCAGATTATGATTATGACCCTCTGAACGTTGACACAAGATATAGACATGCCCAGACTAATACACGTCGGTTCAGGTCATCAGATGACAATGAGCCAGATTATGATTATGACCCTCTGAACGTTGACACAAGATATAGACATGCCCAGACTAATACACGTCGGTTCAGGTCATCAGATGACAATGAGCAAGATTATGATTATGACCCTCTGAACGTTGACACAAGATATAGACTTGCCGTTACCAATACACGTCGACTTAGTTCATCAGATGACATTGATGTAGATTATGAGAACTACCCTCTGTATTTTGCCTCAAGAAATAGACTTGCCAAGACCATTACAGGCAGATTCACTTTATCAGATGATAATGAGCTAGATGATGAGTATGACCCTCTGAATGTTGCTTCTAGATATAGACTGGCCAATACTAATACACATAGACTCAGTTCATCAGATGAAAATGATATAGATTATGAGAATGAACCTATGAATTTTGCCTCAAGAAATAGACGTGCCAAGACCATTAGAGGCAGATTCAGTTTATCAGATGATAATGAGCTAGATTATGATGATTATGACCCTCTTAATGTTGCCTTAAAATATAGAATTGCCCAGAACAATTCACGCAAATTAAGGTCAACAGATGAAAATGAATCAGATTATGAATATGACCCTCTGAATGTTGCCTCAATATATAAACTTGCACAGACCAATACACGCAAATTCAGTTCATTAGATGATAATGAGCGAGATGATGAGTATGACCCTCTTAATTTTGCCTCAATATATAGTCTTGCCCAGACCAATACACGCAGATTCAGTTCATCAGAGGATAATGAGCCAGATAATGAATATGACTCTCTGAATGTTGCCTCAAGATATAAACTTGCCCAGATCAATACACGCAGAATCAGTTCACCAGATGATTATGATCTAGATGATGAGTATGACCCTCTGAATGTTGCCTCAAGTTATAGACTTAACCAAACCAATACACGCAGATTCAGTTCATCAGATGATAATGAGTCAGATGATGAGTATGATCCTCTAAATGGTTCCTCAAGATATAGACTTGCCCAGACTAATACACGTCGGTACAGGTCTTCAGATGAAAATGAGCCTGATGATGAGTATGACCCTCTGAATGTTGCCTCAAGATATAGACTTGCCCAGACTAATACACGTCGGTTCAGGTCATCAGATGACAATGAGCCGGACAATGAATATGATCCTCTGAATGATGGCTTAAGATATAAACTTGGCCAGACTAATACACCTAGATTAAATTCATCAGATGACAATGTGTCGGACTATTTCTATTATTCTATGATTCCTGCCAAAACATACAAAATTGCCCGGTCTAATATACCTAGATTAAATTCATCACATGACAATGATCCATTGATTATGTCAATGGATAGTGATGAAAGAGAAGATGTTTTAGAATTTTTGAAATCTTCCCCATGGCGACGCAAAAGATCATCTCAAAATATTGATAAGGAGGATGAATGGAATCCTTCTAGTAATAACAAAACATACAAATATTCAAGGAATAATTTTCGTAGATTTATTTTGTCAAAGGGTGATAAGAAGGAATATAAATATGGCCCTCAAATTGGTGCCTCAGAGTTCAAAACTGCAATGACTCATAAACTAAGATTGAAGTCGCTACACGCTGATATTAAAAATGTACATAAATATGCTCCTCTTAGTGTAACCTCAGGATACAAATATTCAAGAAATAATACTAGCAGACCTAAATTTTTGGATAACCACCAACCCAATTATTTGAATGATTCTGTAAAGTTTAGTTCAAGGCCTAAACTTGCAAATAATACTACACGTAGATTAACTTCGTTGTATGAGAATGATAATGAACCTAGTTATAAGTATCATCCCTTGAATAGACCTATTGCAACAATGTACAAATATGCAAAGCCAAATGGGAAAAAATACTATACTTATGATCCTTTGTATCTCACTTCACTTTATCAAGATAAAAAGGTTAATGCACGACAATCCAGTCAACCAAAAATTGACAAAACAGATAAAAGATATGGTGTAATTAATATGACTTCAATATATAAGAATCAAACTCCAGTTATAAGGTGGTTATGATCCTTAAATGGTATTGAAACATTTATTATTAATAACAGATACGTTTCATTGAATTATTTACTAATTACCTTTAAGTTATTTCACTTGGGAAAGGAAAGAAAAGGTTTAAACAAAGAAATAAGTAAATTGCAACCTTGAATTAAATTTAACTATCAATATTGTGCCAGTAATTTAAATAAAAATGAAACCACGTTCAAAATATTCAAAAAATGTAAAGACGTAAATACAGTTGATAAAAAAGCCTTTTTTTTCAGAAAATCACTAATTAAGTATATTCAACCAATTCAATAGGTCTATAATTATAAATACCATTAACAAGAATTTTAAACTCTAAACAAATTAAACCTTGCTAAAAGTATATAAACAAATATTTGTAGTTATAAAGAAAATATTAATCAAATCAGTAATAATATTGGAACGAGGACAAATAACACAAGCAAGTTAAATGGCCCCTATACAAAAGAAAACAGACCAATCATAATTGTTTGATAAAGAGTCATTTTAATGGGGATATAGACACAATATCGTCACTAAAAGACGATATCAAAGAAAACATCAATATTGATTACTATGACAATAACATATTAGAATAAATGAATGACACGGGGGGGGGGATCTAATTCATAATTAAAACAGTAGAGGAATTGAAAAAAAGGTCTCTACAATGATTTTAAAATATTATTAGTAAGAAATAGTGTATTCTATTAATTAATAATAAAGATTCACATTTTACTTATCTGTTAAATATATATAGCTAGCAAAAATTACTATCCTGTATATCATAAAGGAGCTTTTTTCTTTCATTGTTAAAAGGTTGCATTTTAAGGTCCTGCTAATGAAATGTATGTTAGATGAACACATTGTACGTTAAAATAGTGGACTCATGTCAAGGGTGGACTTGTGACGCCAATAAATTGAAATAAAAACTCATGCAAATATGTGTCATATTTTACCTTTATTCCGAGCCATAGACATTTTTATTTTCCATCAAAATGTAGCTAATTACGTTTAGAGGAAGTTCTCAAATTAACCACCTTACAACTTAATGTAACCTGTATTCATAATAACATAGAGATTCCAATCCATTCAAAAATCTTATACTTTCCTCAGATTCGCTATCAGTCTTGTTCAACACGATGGAAGAATCCAGTAGATCCCCTGGAGAAAACAGAGCAGAAAATATATCTTGCGTGACCTAACCATATTTATTTTTAGGAAATCACTTATCAAAGAAATGTCCAGCCAAAATGTGGCTGAGTAGTGTGGTTCAAAAAACAAATTAACACAATATTCTCCTGTAAATCTCTAATAAATAAAAACAGGTTATGTTAAATTGTTGATAATTATTCCTGCCAATACAGTCACATAAAATGGTTGTTGGTGCGTGACTGAAGAGTTTCATATGTATTTTATTCAGTCCAATGATAAGTGGAGTGAAAATTGACTATTAAATCTCTGGTCAATCCAATTTCATTGGTTAATAAAACAGTGACTAGACAAGGGAAGTTACCAAAAGACTTAGGTAGTAACCAAGTAAAAAGTCACTTCACTGCCGTACCCAGAAATTTATTTCGGTGGCCACGGGGGGGAGGGAGGGTCTCTGCATGGTAGGTGCTTAAAGTTGTGATCAATACTAATTGTAATGCTCCTATTTGAGTGAAGGGTTTACCTTTAACTTTTTTAACACAATTAAAAGTGGTTATATACCAGCAAAACAACTTACATACTAGCTTAATGTTATAACACACAACACCCAGAACGTAAATTCTTTAAATTATAAATACTACGCCCCTGCTAGGAATTGAGCCCTGGACACTAAACACAGTATGTAGAAACGGTAACCACTGAGCTACTAAAAATGCTGATACCATTGATGCATAGAATATAACTCTCCCTGCTTACAGTTACTGCATTATTAAGTATAATATTACAATTTTAGTACATATAAATTGATTAATACTTTTTTATTTTATGATAATACTATATATCTACCTTTACAACATAAAGTGCTCACGCCTGGCCATTTTTGCAAACCGTGACACTACTGCGTCAGGCTCAACAGGAATACTGCGTTATATTGCAAGTAATGCTAGTCGAGTTAATCTGCTTTCGCCAGTCGAATTCTGCAGATAAATCTTTAGTCTTTGAAGAGTTGAAAATATTATCTCTGGCGTTGCAGTTGAAGCAGGAAGAGTTGCAAATATTTGTAATAGCGTTTTCATGTTTGGAAAGAAATCCTCATTGCACTCTTTTATACTATCGAGCACCCACGATGGTATTGAAGTTGACTCTTTCTTGGCACACTTCGACTTTCTAATACAGAATTTTGGGGTGAATATAGTAGGTTCAGGCAACAAAGAACTGTAAAACTCAACACAATCATTTAATCGTTGTTTATTTGAGTCGACACAATGGCTCAGTATTAATTTGTGCATGGAGGCAAGTACAGACTTGTGATTTTGAAATCTGTCTTTTAGCTGTGTCCATACATGAGCAATAAATGGAAGAAATAAGTTCCTTTTGAAATATTCCAATGGTGTGTCAGGTGGAGTGGTTTCTCTGTGTAACTGTTTTGATAATATTCTTGGTATTTTCATTTCTGAGACTATATTTTCCATCAAGAGGCACGCTGAAGTAAAGAGGTGACTAAAATCTTTATGCACACACTTCTGGATAGTGTTGAGAACCGAAGCCACATTTTCCACATAAAACCATGCAGCTTGAAGCTCACATGACTCTTTTTAAGTACTTTTCATAGTACAAGTATTTGAAAAATATATATTTTAAAACTGTCAAAGAAACAACAAACTGAGTTTGAGTTACAGCCCTAATTATCTGGTGTGCTTTTTGGGATATCTCCTTATTTGGGAACTATTCCAACTTTTTCAGGGAACGAGCCACTGTAGAATAAATTCCTTAAATTGCAAAATTGCCTCGTGTTTACAAACCCATTGTGTAGCTATGAGAGTTTGTGCTTTGAATCTGGTAAGATTTCACCTAAATCTCGTTTTAAAACATCATTGCATTGTGAAGAGGAATGAAAGAAAGTTCCTACAGACTGAGTTTTTCAGATACAATTTCTAATAGCTGTAAGGGCACATGAATCTGCAAGTGCAAAGTTTAGTAAATGCGCACTACAGTGTATGTATAATGTCATCGTATAATCTTTACGAATGTAGGCTTACGTTCCATGTAAGTAATCACGCGTGGCTGCTGCTCCATCATATCCTTTGCCAACCAAGTACTCGCAAGCAATACCATAACGCTTTAGGCGTGTCTTAATCAAAGATGCAAGTCCTTGTCCTGTTAAATCATGAGCAAGTGCAAATTCAAGAAAATCTTCACGTACTTTGTTTCCAAAAGGTGCACACTCAACGATATTTGTTCTATTTTAGCGATATATGTGGTTTCATCAGCTAACACTGTAAAACATTTGGAATTGTTTATTTTATTTACAATTTTGTCTTGGATTATGCAACTACATGTGTCTATAATTTTATTTTGAATTTTTAGACTAGTAAATTGTGCATTCATGGCACCGGTTCCTAAGTGATTTCGTCTAAACTGAGTCACCAGCATGTGCACGTAATCTCAATGATACAAAAAAAGTTCCCATCATTTAAACCCAAATCCTGTTTAAATACACTCCCTGTGTCATTCGTACCACGCAAAGCAATTTCCTGCCTTCCATAAAAGGTCACTGCTTCAATCTCAGGACGCAATTATTTAGCTCTGTTTTCTATAGTTTGACGTTCACGTTCACTGATGAGCTTATCTATTACACTCTTTTGTTTTTCACTTCCTATCTTCAAAAATAAAACTGCATACTCACTAGAACTATTGTGATTGGTGGTGTTAGAATGTGCGACAAAGCTATCAAGAGCTTTCTTTCAATTGGTGAAAGATCAGTTTACTAATGCTCTCAACTGTTGGTGTTCACCTTTTCCACCTTGTTTGGCAGACAAATATAACACAAGTTTTACACAACGAACCTTCCAGATCCAATGTAGAAAAGTGCCAGACTTTCTCAGATCTGGGTATATCTGGTCCAGATCTGGACCAGTTCTGGCCAGATATGATTTTTCCACATGGGATGTTGCAAATAAACTAACCAAGGAAATGTTTTAAGCCATGAAATCTGAAAATTAAGACCTCGTTTAGAACTTATGGGAAACTGATAACGTGCTGGAAGAACCCATGGTGACGCCAGAAACTATTCTTTCATTAAATCAGTCAAATTAGCCTTAACACAAACCGTCCTATATCAAATTCACTACTATCAGGATTCTTCAAAATTCCTTCCGATTTGGTGGTTTTTCTAGATATAGTTGCAAATTGATTCAGATAGCACCAATGAGTCATTTGTTGAATTTAAATTAACTGGTTGATCGCATCTACATTATCGCTTTTATTCCTTTTGATAAAGTAGTTTATTAAAGATGCCTGTATTTTCAAGCCAGATTGTGCCAATTCTCATTTTAAAATATAATCTGAAATCAACGACCTATTCAACCATAAACAATGTACAAATAAATAGATTTTGCTCTTCGCTAGTTATTCATTACTTATATTCGTGATTCAACCACCAAGTATAACTCAAGTTAAATTCATATTAAGTCTATATGCATAAACATACCTTTTCGAACAAACTTCAACGTCAAACACCCGAAATATTTTGTGTTAAAATTTAATCTGCTTCTTACTGTGTGTCTCTGACTCTGAACACAAATTGTATACTTCAAACAGCTTCAACAATAAATATTATGCTACTAGGAGAGGAGGGGGACAGACAACATAAACTTTTTAAGTTCATTAACTACCTAGAAACTCTATCAATTTCATGTAATTACGTTTTAAACTATTTCTTTCATTAAACATTACATTGCTAAACTCATCCTAAGTTGTATACAGATATAAAATAATTATTTGTTGCATTTACGGCATCTTATCTGGTGTAACTATGCCTTGTTACTTTCTTAGAAACAGCCCCTCTTTGCACCAAGGTTTGCCTGGCCAGTTGTGAAAACAAAAGTAAGGGATTATCTGATTTGGAAATTCCAGAGTTTGAATGGAGATAACAGTAGTTTACATTTATTGGAGAAGTGGTCGTAGTTAGGAAAATAATGTATAGGTTTGAGGGTCCAGTCACAAGTCACAGCCAAGATTTAAACATATTTTGACTCCTCGACCCTTGCACGAAGAGAGCTAACAACATACTTATAAATGCAAAGTATAATAATACAAAAACATAACAATATGAAAATAAGTTCTTAATTTACTCTAATTATTTCAGGGAGGAGGGCTTAAACCCCTAAACTCCCCCTTAGTATGGCCCTGCGTATTACACGTAAACACAAAAGCTTATACATACAACATTTGTGACGTGATGCGAAAATTATATTTATATTGACGAGATATAACCACAAATATTGATTAAAAACAACCAAAATATGGATAGAGGTAAAAATCACGTTGACTAGTGTAATTATGTTTACAAAAAAGGAACTTATTAGTAAAATATAGATCTATATCAACTATAATGATTGTAAAAGAATTTATGTTTGTTTAGTAGTGCTATATATATATATATATTAAACAAAACTAGCTTGGTAAACTGAGGGGGGAGAAATGGGGGATGGTTTGCACATTGTGTAACATTTATCTCATCGACAAACTTAAAAAAATCTGGAATAATTCGTGTTTGAATTCTTTTGGTTGGCATTTGGAGTGATTTGTTTGTAAAATACTACATTTAAAAGTGAGGAGGAATAGGTAGTTTTTAAACCAGGCCTATAACTGAAAATTATTTTAAATAATTGTATAAACGCATATGTGTCAATTATCCCTATGACACAAAAGGGAAGAAAAAATCAATCACAAACAATATTTTACGGTAAATTCACTATTAAAGTATTTATACTATTTATTTCAATGAACTATCACAGATAATACTCGATTTTAAATTAAAATAGTAATACGATCTTTAATTCTCCCGTCTACGTGAAGGATTTTTAATAATTGTTGTATAAAACAATCACAAACTGCTGTTATTACAAGTCATATATTCATTACAACGATAAGCAGCGTTCACAGTACTGGCTCATGTTGTGGTAGATTATGTAAATAAAAGCTTCAAAGTCTAGATCAACTTTCAAATGCTGTGTAGTAAGGAGTGTCATAACCATACACTCCCCAAACAATCATATTAGTAGTGTGGTCAGACTTGTTTGAAATTCTTCATACCCTCCTCAACCCCCCTCAAATCATATGTAATATTAAAGCACACTATTCGTTCGGATTGTACCGTGGATGCTTCTACTATCTTACTATGCACCAGTGCTGCAGTGTTCTGGTGGCAGACAAAGGAATGAAGAGACCAGTTTACTCTCGTGGTGAGAAGTAGATTAACCTTATGGCGTTTATCTCTGGTATTGCTGCCAAACACACAACTAATAGTACAAACAGTTCAGCAAGTAGCTCATAGGTAGAAGCACAACATACATAATTTTCAAGACGGTATAAACACATCAACATACATTTAAAATTGAATATCTAATTACAAATGAAGCTATCCTTAAATAGAGAAAACACTATTTTAAAATATTAATAATACTTTCTGTGTTAAGTGTTCACATTGTTTTGAACAAAATATTAAATAAGATTAATTTCATACTGTGCTATAATTGATATTAGTGACTAATTAAAAATTACAGCCTTTTCAGTGGGCACAAGGTTTCAAGGAGAAATTTCGTATAGTTTTCCTTTTCGTTGTTGGTTATATAATATAAGACTCCGGATCTCAGCAGGTTAAAGTGAAATGTTTTCTTAAATAATTTTTTCAATCTCCTTTCAAGCAAATGAGGGTGCATTTCCCTTAAATAATGCCTTCCACATCCCTACCCTGGTTTTGTGACTATGTGGATAGACTGGATGAGAAGTTAAACGGGCAGGATGTAAAAAAAAACTTGTCAAATAAGTATTTAGCAGAAATATAAATTGATATGAATTCAAAAATATAATACGATCCCACAGATTATAGTAAAATAAGATGGGGTGGAAGGGAACGCGCACTTGGGTCTGTATTTTTAGTTTATAAAACAATAAACTCTATTATCCAAAATAAATAAAAATTTTCCTCAGTAGATGCGTTTAGTTTAATTTTCTATACTTAGCAATTTATACATTTATTGCATATGTATTCAAGGGCAATGTAACGTTGTCATATTTATTTTTTTAAAGAAAAATATAAATTTCATAGAATATATGATAAAATATCTGATGCCATATTTGATGTGTTGTTACATTAACCAGCATTACTTTCACAGAATGTGCAATTGATGTTCGTAGGGAAACATGACTAACAAATGTTTGCTTTAAGAACGTGAAATTGAAGACACGTCATTATATCAAACCACCAAATTACTCCACTAATTAATAATAAAATCATACTTTAGAAACAATCTATGTGAGAAGTCAGATAAGAAAACATTATTCATAAAGTACAATCAAATTGTTAACTGCTTCTTATGTTTCAAATATCAAATATACAAATTTATTTTCTAAGCCCATAGCACATTTTCTCTATTGTTAATATTTGGTAAAACTTAAATGATTTTTATAGAATATTTGTGAAATATTGTATTTTATAGGTAACAGATTTGTAGACTACAATATCTTATAAAAGATTTGTAAAATATATTCTTCTAGAAAGCATTTATAAAATATTTTATTTTATAAAGTATTATCAAAATATATTATTTTAGAAAGTATTTGTAATATTTTATAAAGGATTTGTAAGAGATGTATTATTTTATAAACGATGATCAAAAGATATTTTGATGAATATTAAACTAAACATACCTACTGAAGCAGTATTTAATTTATTTAACCCAAAACAGTTTTTTGTCATACAAACTACATATATACTGAATTTAACCCTCATGTACATCCACCCCTTCTTTATATCTACCAAGTGACCTGGTGGTCTAGGGGTAAGGTGTCAGACTTCTGTGCTGGAGGCCGGGGTTCAATCCTCGGTCCCGGCACAAATTTATCTGATTATCAAACCCTTCCTTCGCCTCTGACAAGACATCTTGTGAATGTGGGAATGCCAGGATTCCAGCGTGGTTCGGATCACACGTTAAACTGTAGCACCTGCATTTCATCTCACAATCACTCTACCATTACACATTAGCGTAAGTGCGTATAACCCGAATGGATAGTAAGACGCGGTTTTAATAATAATAACAATAATAATAATAATTTATATATACCATTTATCCTAAAAAGGGTTTCAAACTCATGTCCCATCGGCTTCATACGGCCCGTGAGACAGATGACTGACCAGTTTTTGTGCAACACTTTTATCTACTAGCCAGGGCCACGCTTAGGAGACGTGGGTCCCTGGGCAAACTTCGTAGATATCTTCCTCCTCCCTCCCCCAAAAGAGTTTGTTTAGTGTTATTTAAGTTGTTAGCACCTTTATACCAATTTTCAGTCTTATAAGGCATCAAGAAACGTCCTAAAAGGTAAATACATGCTAGAAAGTGTGGATTTTTATTCATATGAGGGTTGAGTTCTCCCCAGCCCTTTTTTTCAATTTTCTCCTCTAGTGAACATGATCTGTATAAAGGTACAAAGAACAACTATGCCAAGTTCGAATTAAATAGGTCAAAGTGTTCAAAAGTTATCGTTAGACATATCCACCATGGACAAACAAATACAAATCGGTGGAGTTAAAACGGAGAACTCATTTCATTCAATCAATAAATCAAGCCACGTGATCATGTTTTTACTTGTTTTTACACTCCGACAATATTTGCTAAATAACCTATACGAGCGCGCGAACAAAAATTTCCCACACCAACTTGTTTGTCCCTCCACCACCTAAGCAAGCACGGGGCCCACCAAATCATGGGGTCCTGTGGGTTTATACAGTTTGCACATCCATAATTGTGGCCCCACTACTATCAAGTTTATTTCTTGTTGCATCAAGCTAAGAATTTAGTGACCAATTTACTGTTTTACCGAGTGTTAGGATTCCTATCCTTGTTCATGAGTGGTTTAGTTTTTCAGGGTGAAAGGCAGTTTATAACAGTAATTTTGATTGACGGGCACTAACAGACATATTTAGCCTCCCTCTTCTGGAACACTTTTCTCACCGTGACTTAACGATATCATTGTTGTTTCACTGATCCTCAGCCTTTACAGCGTGTCCAGGGTACAGGCAGGCACAAGTAAATGAAAATCTTATGGGGACTAGTAAAATTCTTTTAGGAGTATTTTTACGTTAAATTGTAACTATCAAATATGTAACGTGATAAGAAATTATAGCACTGGCTGAAATAGTTATATTAAGTGGATTCTGTTATTCAATATTAAAATCACACTAACATTTTAAATGTATAGCATTAATCAAATAACTAGTCTAGACTACCTAGACCCACATCGACAAGCCCACAAAATAAGCGTCAGGTAATCTGTTTTAGTTGGCAGTTATGGGGAGGTCAGGGATTTGATTCCCGTACGGATGTACTGAGGTTGATTTTCTTAAATATTTTCCCAAATATTTTCCCACTCTACCTCCAAACAAACGTGTATACACTTCCTCTCACTCATACCCTTACTTAGTAGCGCGATTAAAATATGTAGATCCTCAAAAATCCACAAAGTATTACGATGTAGTACAACAAATGATAGGTAGAAGGGTAGGGAACGCGAGTTAGGGGTAGTATTTCTGCAGATTTTAAACCAAAACAATGTTTTGTTTTATCAAAATAGATAAAATAATACTCCAGTGGAAACATAGACAATGATTTTAAATGGCTATATCATAGTTCTTGAATATTTATCAAGAGTCCTGTCCTGGATTAATGATATTTTCTCTTCATTTAAAAAGTTTCTCATCAAATGCCGCTATGATTATGACAAATATGCATGAAATGTTGATATCATCATGTGAAGAACATTAAACTTTGTTACTGCTGGGCAATATTTTATTTATTTTGTCAAAAAAAAGTTTTTCTATAAAAACTGCAAAAACACCGCAGAGTTTCTAATGAATATGTGTTTGTCTACTGGTGTTGAGAGTAAAAGGGGTGGAAGATAGAAATGTTGACTAGACCTATTATTATTATTATTATTATTATTATTATTATTATTATTATTATTATTATTATTATTAGCACCGCGTCTTACTATCCGTTTGGGTTATACGCACTTACGCTAATGTGTAATGATAGGGTTATTGTGAGATGAAATGGAGGACCTAAGATTTAACGTGGGATCCGAACCACGGTGGAGGTCTGGCATTTCACACATTCACAAGTTGTGATTAATACATGACTTGTCAGAGGTGAAGGAATAGACCTATTAAAAAAATACACCAGAAATTTACCAAACGCTTATGTTACTAATATTAGAGAGATAAATACACTTAGATTTAAAAAAAACTTGAGAAGGAATATTAACTCCTTAACGACACTCATACAATCTTCTCCAAAAATGTTATATCTATAAATCTATATTAATGTTGGTCTAGTTTATAAATACTGTATAAGTAAACACGCTGTTTAACTGCTTTATTTATGGGACTATTTTTGTTTTTTTCTCACCATGTTTTTATACCTGTTCAGGTTATACAGGTTATACGTATGTGTGATAATTCATTTAATATGGGAAGGGTTGCGGGTGGCCTGGTGGTCTAGGGGTAAGGTGTCAGACTTCTATGCTGGAGGCCGGGGTTCAATCCTCGGTCCCGGCACAGATTTATCTGATTACCAAACCCTTCCTTCACCTCTGACAAGATATCTTGTGAATGTGTGAGGAATACCAGGCCTCCACCGTGGTTCGGATTCCACGTTAAACTGTAGGTCCTCCATTTCATCTNGGAATGCCAGGCCTCCACCGTGGTTCGGATTCCACGTTAAACTGTAGGTCCTTCATTTCATCTCACAATCACCCTACCATTACACATTAGCGTAAGTGCGTATAACCCGAATGGGTAGTAAGACGCGGTGCTAATAATAATAATATGGGAAGGAATGAGGAAGGAAGTATTTTAGAGGTAGTCTACCCATATTTGCGTGAAAGGAGAATGTGAAACCATTTAGTTAAAACCACCCTCAGTAGACCTGACCTAGATTCGAGCTTCGATTTCCCCATATTTAGCAGGCCAGTGTAATACGAGAGTAACGCCTCAGACCATTTAGCCACTGAAGTGGGTTTTTCATGATTCAAGTAAGATAGGTTTAGACAAAAGAAATTAACTTGAACATGCGTGCAAAGAGTAGTGAAAATTCAAGAGAAGAAATCAAACTTTAAGATATGAGCCAAATGCATCCACCATTATAATATTCCGCGACCTTGCAATCCTATATTAGTCCAGGTAAGATAGTTTTTTCCTTAAAATAAATTAACCATCCACTTTCTCAACGTGATATTTAGGAGAAAAATTGTAGAAATTGAATGTATATACTTTGGACTAAATCTGCTTGTAGCTTTTACGTTTAAAAAAATAATAAAAGTGTCGAAAACTGGTATATTCACTTTTAAGGTGTGAACAATTGGTTTTTCGAAAAACATAAAATAGTCCATGATAGCGCTTAAAAAACGAAAAAGGTGAGCTCTGGTCGATTGAAATCGGTTTTCAATTTTTTTCAATAAAATATATAAACCACGAAAAATTGTCATTATTTACATTTAATTACAGGGGTTGTAATTGTCTTAGGAACTTGTTTTGGGGCTTAAATTGTAGCTTTTGTTGGTGCCTACCTACAGTAAATATTTCGTGTAAAAATAATCATAACTTCTTGCGGGAATCACGAGTATGTAAAAACCAGTTTTCCCAAAAAAACTGCTTGAAAGCGGCCGATAATTATCATAGATTAATTTTTCAAAGCGCTATTTGTTCTAGAAGAGTTATCTACAACCCCCATATAGTGAAATGAAAGCAGGATACGTTTCAATACCTAAAAAGCACGTCTGAAAACCGGGGTGTTTGTTGCTTCGGGTGCTCGGGCGTGCGTGCGGAGGAGAAGTGGCAACATGGTGATGGAAGCCTCTCTGGCGGCCGGGCTTCGAGCGTTTGAAGTGCGGTATCTCGCCGAAATATTAATAGTGGGCATATTAGTGACGCATAAGAAGCAAGTGGTGAATGACTATTTTTGACGATTCACATTGGCATGGTATTATTTGCCATTTTTATTCTTACTGTTTATCGCTATCTCGTTAAAAATGTCTTTGTGGTCTGCCATTTGGTGACCACTAACATATATTGTACTGTTACTGTACTAAGAGAAAAAAACTTAAATATTAGGACTTTTATTTGTAACTGTGTACCACTGCGTCCAACAAATTCCAGGTGGGTCCAGTTAATCCCAGGGGGGTCCGGACACCTTGTGACCCCCTTTTTCTGCGCCCTTGTCTAAGACAATCATTATATTAATGATAATTTTAATAACTATTATACATTTTTAGAAAAACTGTATTTTAAGTTATTTAGAGATATCGATAACTGGAGGCCTATTCCTGTATTTGCAGTGGTATAATCTCTGGATATGCTAGTTCTGCGCCAAATACCCATGTTTATATGGACTAGTTTTTTTAATTCAATTTTGTTTGTGTAAACTGTGTGGATATTAATGTATAAATTGTTCAAAAAAAAACCATGCGTAATCAGACCCGCCGCAAGGGCAGGAGAGTGGGGTGATTGCGCTGGGCGCCGTGAACAAGGGAGCGCCGACCGGCGCCCCTCGTACCCATTTGTGTTAGTAAATCGTTTTGAAAATGTAAAGATTGAATATATTATAACTAAGGGCATTATATCAGATTCCAACGGATATTGTTGCCAAATTTTTTAAATATGTCTTATAAACACTGAAAATAAAATTGTATAATGTGTTGTGTTAAAAAACATCAGTGTAATTAAATCGGTAAAGTGAAAAGAGCAACCGTTGTAAGCGGGTGGCGCCGCTACGACATGAATTCGTTCAGTTCACAGGTCTCATGATGAACCTTTTCCTTCTCTCCACTATCCACTCACTCACTACCTTCTAATAAATTGGCTGACACAGTTAATAGACAGACATTTAAACTACAAATCAATAAATATTTTGATTTTATCAATTATAACTTATCAAAGTGAATAGTGAATGAATACATAGTAATATATTCAGAACATTTCACAACTACAACAATTTATGATGTGTTACTTTCGATTTTTCTAATTGTGTGAATAAAATACAGTATTTATAATATTATTTATTTATTTAACCCGGTTATTTAATAATAAAAATTGAGATGTACTCCTGGGCTGGGCTTATCAGCCATGGTATCAGTTGACAGGTATGTATTATGAATTAATTATGACTATTTGAGCTAAAAACATAATTAAAATGTGCGAAGCATAACCTTTGGATGATCTGAAAAGTGTTTTTGAATGGTGACACTCTGCTCAATAAAGGTTGCACCACTAGTTATTTTCTCCATAACAATAACCCTTAAAAATATGGTGTAAATACGAGATGGTATGAGAGGTGGGTAGGGGGGGGGGTTGGAGGGGCGCCTCTTTCAAGGCTGCCCCGGGTGCTGACTTCACACGCGGTGGGTCTGTGTATAATGTATCTACAATAATACTAATATTTATTAATATTTCAAGAATATCGTATTTTAAGTAATTCTTCTTCCAAAAGGGTCTACCTACCAGCCCAGTACCTGCTGCTTGATAACAACAGTAGGCCAAACTAAAGAAGTTATTATGACCTTGTCCAATATCTATGGGGTGGCAACCCACCCTCTTTCCCCTCGCCAATAAACAGTGGGCAATGAACTCAGGTATTTCAACCCAAGGCCTTCTGAAAAGTATCTCAAGTTTGCCCACCACATTGCCAAAAAGTATTTTGTTGTACAATCGTTTGTGCTCTATTTGTGCTCATATGTGCCCGAACATGAACATTTGTGCTGTGAGACTAGCCCTTTTAGATAATATTTAATGTGGCGGGCCAACTTGAGCTCAAGCTAGCCCACCACATATTGAAAAACACAACATACCAAAATTTTATTTACGTCACTCCATTGTGCTCCATGTATGCTCATATGTGACCGAAAATGAACATTTGTTCTTAAAAATTAGGCATTATAGAGAACATTTAATGTGGTGGGCCAACTTGAGCGTTCCCTACCATAAGCTGTAGAAAAATTGAGTTCAAGCTCCCCCACCCCATTTTGAAATAACACTGTAACAAAATTATGTTTTCACCATTAGTTTGTGCTCATATGTGCCCGAACATGAACTTTTGTGCTCTGAAAATAGGCCTTTTAGATAACATTTAATGAAGGCGGTCCAGCTTGAGCTCAAGATAGCCCACCACATATTGAAAAACCAAACATAACAAAATTCTATTCACGCCATTCCATTTTGCTTTATTTGTGCTCATATGTGCTCGAAAATGAACATGTGTGTTCTAAAATTAGGCAATCTAGTAAACAATTAATGTGGTGGGATAACTTGAGTCTTTCCTATACCATAACTTCTAGAAAAATTGAGTTCAAGCTGGTCCACCCCATTTTGAGAAATTAATGTAACAAAATTCTGTTCACACCATTCGTTTGAGCTTAGATTGTCCTCATATTTACCTGAAAATGAACATGTGTGCTCTAAAATTAGGCGTTCTATATAAGATTTAATGAGGTTGGCTAACTTGATCTTTCTCTATACCATAATTTGTAGAAAAATTGAGTTCAAGCTGGCCCGCCACATTTTTAGAAATCAACGTAACAAAATTCTGTTTTCACGACTCGCTTGTGCTCCGCTTGTGCTCTTATGTGCCTGAATATGAACATTTATGCTGTGGAACTAGGCCTTTTAGATAACATTTAATGAAGGCGATCCAGCATGAGCTCAAGCTAGCCCTCCGGATATTGAAAAACACAACATAAAATTTTTTTTACTCAAGTCACTCAATTGTTCTCTGTTTTTGCTCATATATGCCCGAAAATGAACATTTGTGCTTTAAAATTAGGCATTCTAGATAACATTTAATGTGGTGGGCTAAATTGAGCTTTCCCTATGCCATAACCTGTAAAAAAATTTAGTACAAGCTGGCCCGCCAAATTTTGAAATATCAATGCAAAAAAATTATGTTTTTACCATTCGTTTGTGCTTCATTTTTGCTTATATGTGCCCGAAAATGAACATCTGTACTCTAAAATTAGACGTTCTGTATAACATTTAATGTGGCGTGCTAACTTTAGCGTTCCCTATACCATAACCTAGAGAAAAATTGAGTTCAACCGGGCCTGCCATATTTTGAAATAGCCATGCAACAAAATTATGTTTTCACCATTCGTTTGTGCTTAGCTTTTGCTCATATTTGCCCGAACATGAACATTTTTGCTTTGAAACTAGGCCTTTTAGATAAAATTTAATGAAGGTGATCCACCTTTAACTCAATTTTTCTACGGGTTATGTTATAGGGAAGGCTCAAGTTAGGCCGCTACATTAAATGTTTTTTCTAAATGCATAATTTCAAAGCACAAATGTTCATTTTAGGGCATATATTAGCACAAACGAATGATGAAAACAGAATTTTGTTCCATTGATATTTCAAAATTTGGCAGGCCAGCTTGAACTCAATTTTTTTTGCAGGTTTTGGTATAGGGAAGGCTCATGTTATCCCGCCATATTATATTTTCTCTAGAATGCCTAATTTTAAATCACAAATGTTCATTTTCGTGCACATATGTGCACAAATGGAGCACAATGGAGTTACGTAAGTAAAATCATGTTATGTTGTATTTTTCAATATTTGGCGGGCTATCTTGAGCTCATGCTGGATCGCCTTCATTAAATTTTACCTAAAAGGCCTAGTTTCACAACATAAATGTTCATGTTTGGGCACAAACAAATAGTAAAACCGAATTTTGTTACCTTGATTTCTCAAAATATGGCGGGCCAGCTTGAACTCAGTTTTTCTACAGGTTATGTATGGTATAGGGAACGCTCAAGTTGGCCCGCCACATTAAATGTTCTCTAGAATGCCTAATTTTAAAGCGCAAATGTTCCATTTTGGGCACATATGTGCACAAATGGAGCACAATGGAGTGACGTAAGTAAAATAATGTTATGTTGTGTTTTTCAATATGTGGCGGGCAATCTTGAGCTCATGCTGGATCGCCTTCATTAAATGATACCTAAAAGGCCTAGTTTCACAGCATAAATGTTCATGTTTGGGCACAAACGAAGCACAAACAAATGGTAAAAACAGAATTGTGTTACATTAATTCCTCAAAATGTGGCGGGCCAGCTTGAACTCAGTTTTTCTACAGGTTATGGTATAGGAAACGCTCAAGTTAGCCCGCCACATTAAATGTTCTCTAGAATGCCTAATTTTAGAGTGCAAATGTTCAATTTTGGGCACATATGAGCACAAACGGAGCACAATGGAGTGACGTAAATAAAATTTTGTTATATTGTGTTTTTCAATATAATGGCGGGCTAGCTTGAGCTCAAGTTAGCCCGCCACATTAAATATTATTTAAAGGGGCTAGTTTCACAGCACAAATGTTCATGTTCAGGCACACTACTGAACAAAAAAGTTTTGGAAAATTGGCGGCCTAACTTTAGTTACATCCTGCTTGATACTTATCGCAAGCAAAGCATTGGGGGAACTATTGAAAAAATATTCAAGATCACAATGATTATTTTTAAGCTATTTTAAAAGGGGAAAGTGAGGGAATTTGGCGCACCAAAGAGAAAATTGTTATAACAATTCATGTAATGTATTATAAAATACCAATATACATCATTGGCATTGTTCAATTCCATGTAAAATAATTAAAAGCAAATGTATACATGCACGTCATTTTAACTTACTTGGAGTGTAAAATGGTGCATAGCTTGGGGTAGAATGATGCACATTTTCAAACTTTTTTTAAAAAAATATTTGAATAAGTAGTTTTAAAAAATTTTGTAGTACAAAAGAATTAAGCAATGGTTTTATGTGTAAACATGAAACAGAGAAAAGGTAGAGAAAACATTAAATTGACAGTTAAATTAATGTACTTAACATTTTCACTTTAACAAATATTCTTTCAATACTTCAATAAACTTATTTAATAGTGAATATTATAGTATTTTTAAAATCATATCACATTTGTAGCTATCCGGGCTGTCCCAACCACTACATTCCGATTGACTCCACATATAACAAAATACACACCGATACCATACTTAACATTCTTTTCCAAATTCACCCCATATCAAACAAAACTCCTTGTCCAATCCTCTTCCAAATCAACCATTTCATCATGATCACACAAAGTGGTCAAGTCTGCTTCCAATTCAGACGACGAACTAAAATTAAAACTAATGTCTTTTGCACGCTTTTGGCTTGGGTCTGACCATTTTTTTTATATTTGATTTATTAATGCCTTTGAGCATTTTAATTAGTATATTTTTGGTGTCAGCCTTTCATTTATCTTTTCTTACCACTATTTTTTATTTATTTGGCGTTGTGTTTAAAATTTGAGACTGCTATTAAATAGCAGTCTCAAATTTTAACCACAATAAATAATAATAAACTAAATAAACTAAACTAATAAAAACAGGTCACACAGACATAAATTTTATGTCTGTTAGACCTTTTTTATTAGTTGGTTTATTACATTGCTTTGAAAGAGGAGATATTTTACTGAACTGAATGGGGTGATTGATAGAAATATTTTTACATTGATGAGCCAAGAGCATTCAATTAAGCTATATAATATTGCACGTCTGGGATAAATCATTAATTTTTAAATATGCTGCACATGCTAGTCCAGGACTTGTGCAAAAATATAGTTAGTATGATAATTAAACTATATTTTTGCACAAGTCCCGGACTAGCATGTGCAGCATATTTAAAAATGACCAAGGTAGAGATTGAACTACAAACTTACATTGAAATGCATTTATTCGTTGAAAAGAGGTTACGCGAACGGGTGTATATGTTTTTAAATTTACATTATGAAGCAAACAACTTTAATATTATGTGTTTTAACCCTGAAAAGGAGGTGAAATACAACACATACTGGGATTGTAATCCTTTATACAGGACTATTATGTCTGACAGTCTTCACGAGTTTGATTTCAGGTGGTTTAACACGAATGACCTATCAGAAATCAATGTAATTTCAGTTACTGGTGAGAGTCCTGTAAACCATATATTATAAATTGATCTAACTTACCAGGAAGAAATTCATTAAGAGTAGAACAACTATCCACTTTCCCCTAAAAAAAAAAGTAATATTTACATCAGAAAGATTATCAACATTCTGTAAATATATACGATCAAAGCTGAATTCTCCAGCCAGCGGAACAAAACTGGTGGCGAACCCAAACAGTAAATAAAACGCTGTGATGCATTATCGTATTTTAAAACTATATTTTTACTTAGGTATGAAGCTTAAAAGGAAGCACCGAGTCCTCATTTTCAATCAGAGCGCTATATTGAAGACATATATTGATTTCAATGCTTCCCAACAAAAAATATGCCAATTAGATATGAAAAAGACTATATAAAACCCAATAACAATGCAGTACTTGATAAGTCGATATAGAATCATATACATTTTGTAAATGCTCAATTAATAAATATTGAAAAAATATCTAAAGAAACGCATTGATTGACAGTATTGTATTGCTTATTCATTATCCACGGAAGATTTATTTTGGGTTCACATTAAAAAAATAAGCTTACTTTTGAATATGCCGATCAATGCATGCCTTAAAATCTTAAATATAAGCTCAGCTGTCATGTATAACTTTCATTTTAATTAAGTTAAAACCCGCCTCTGTGGCGTAGTTGGCTAACGCGCTTGTCGTGTTGAGCCCGACTGCTGAGGACGGGGAGATCGAGGTTCGAATCTCGGTCGGGTGAACTGGGGGTGGTTTTTCCTAAATGGTTTTCCACTCTCCCTCCACGCAAATGCGGGTTCACTTACTTTAATTCAACCTTCCCAATTCCTAATCCATTAGTGTAATTAGTACTTAAGCGTATAACCCGAACGGGTAGTAAGACGCGGTGCTAAATAATAATAATAATAATAATAATAATAATTTAGTTAAAAATAAATATGGACTAAATGCAAAGCTCCTATTTTCAAACACAAACTCCCTCCGCTACTAACTGAAAAAAAAGTTATTGTGGAATAAAAAATAATAGATCGATTAGACACTTTATACAATCCAAAAACAAATTTTTTACACAGTTAATGTAATAAAAAAATAAAAGGTTGAAGTTAATGTGAATATAGAATGAATCTAGAGCTTGTGGGACTTAGACCAAAGCTTTACATCATCCAAAAGGAGAATCCTGAGGGCCAAAATGTAGGTAAAGATGTGTCAAGAAAATGATCATAGCAGGTTGCCTTACAATACACCAATGTGTCTATAATAAGAAGTTATAAACATCAATTGTACAGTATCACCGTGAATAAACAGACATTTTCTCCCTGAGATGGCATACATATCTAGAGTAATGGATGTGAAACTTTGGTATACGGTCACTAAGTTTGTTCGCCAATGGAGATTTAATAACTTTCCCCCCTAAGATGTATTAAATGTATGTTAAAATAAGAAGTTGTTATATACATTTTAATATGTGCAACTCTCAAGTGCTTGTGGATATCATAGTTTGATTTAATCAGGTAAAACAAAACGGTTTTTTCAAAATTTATATTTAAAACTAGTTTTATGTTGAAGATAATGCTACTCGCTACCTCACAGTGTCTCTTGGGAAACGTTTTACTAGACGGTTAAACGAATAATTCATATTAGTAGTATTTCTATTAAACTGACCTTTATAACTATTTGAACCAGCGTAAAATGAATATTTTGTTTGCTTTCATTAATTTAAAAATAACATTTGTGATCAAAGAACTAATCAATCAAATTCAAAATAATGGTAAATAAATTTTAATTTTTCAACCAAAACAAATAAATTCAAACTAGCTGGTCATTCGCAGAGTTAATAATGTCGCTATATATGACACGGGGGTGGCGTGGGATCAGAGGGATTTCCTTAAAAGTTAAATAAATGTAAATTAAATTGTTGATACAAATAAAAATAAATTTAAATAGAACTAATCTATTAGCTAAAATAAATTTTAAAAACTTAATTATTGTTGATAAATAAATGATTATGGTAGCTCTGGAGGGACGAGGTAATTTCAGGATAGAAGAACGCGTCACCAAAACAATGTACAGCGAAGTTATCAAAAAGAGGAGTTTACTCCTGACCAGCATTCTGAGTTTGGAACTGAGGAAGTAAGTGATTAAATGCTACATTTGTAGCAGAAACTTGGACTCTAATGAATATGAAAAAGATATACTTTGAGATTTTTGAAATGTGGTGCTGGAAAAGAATTGAAAAGATCAGGTGGACAGACAGGGTGACAAATGAAGAAGCCCTAAGAATAGTGGGTGGGAAGAGAACTATTCAGGATGTGATTCTGTGGTACAAATTAAACTGAATTGGGCACATCCTTGGTAGGAACATTGTCTTCTGCACGATATCATAGAAGGCAAGGTTGAGGGAAACATGAGCTTAGGAAAATGGATTCAAAAAGTTGATGACTTGGGACTAGAAGAAAAGAAAATAATTCTGGGAGTTGAAGGAAGAGGTAGAAGGCAGGGTGCATTGGTGGCCTTAGTTCACTGACAAAAGGAATGGAGCTGTCGTAGGACAGATCACATAATAGAAATAATAAGCATCTTAAAATTATTCATTAACACCATAAAAACTCAAAATAGCTGGTCAAAATTAATAGTGTCACTATAAATGACCATCTCAAAGCGTGAATATAATAATTGTATTGTTAGGACTTAAACCCCCCCAAAATAGTTGTGCCTGATCCGTTACTTGCCCTCAGAATGGAGTATCAATGCTATCCTCATTGGAGAAAGTGATCCATCTCTGCCTTTTGAAATTAAATTGTCAATATAAATAAAAACAAATAAAATTGATTTAATTACTGTCGATAAATAATTCAATTAATTAAAATTAATCAACTAAACAAAAACTATATAATTACTGGTGGCGAACGCCAACAGGGGTGAGAGAAAGTGAAACAGATCCGCAGTATGGATGTGCAATGCTATTCTTATGGGAATAATTGGTCATTTTAATCACTATTCGCATGTATACTAATTACTCTAAATGGTTAAAAAGGAAGTGAACCATCATTTGTGCGTATGTAGAAAGGAAAACTATTTAGGAAAAGCCACCCTCATTACACCCGACTGGGATTCCAGCCCTATCTCCCCGTCATTGGCAATCTAGTCTATTGAAATGGGAGATGCTTTAGACCAGGGGTCAGATACCAGTCGATCTTGTGACAATTTTCATTCGACTGTGTAATAAAATTATATCGTCATTAAAAGTCGATCTTGATTCTTTTAAACTCGCAATTATATCAAGTAATTTCAAATAATATTTGAGTGCAACCTAAGCTACCTTTATCGTTCATATTCGGTAATGATCTAAGAAATTTAAATAGTCTAATATGAAAATGTATATTTTATTTACTTAGTAATTAAATAATCAATGTATAAAATCAATATAAAAGTGGGGTACATTAGTATTTTAGGAAAGATTGAATTTAAGGAATAAATATAAGCTATCTAGATCAAAAAATAAGTAAAATTAAAGTGGAGGAATGATGAGTGATCGCGGGACTTAAAAGTTTAAAAGTCTATTGGGACCAAAAAAGTCCCCGAATCGTGCTTTAGACCACTAGCCCATTGAATTGGGTGATATGAATTACTTGTATAACCATCGGTCTTATATCCGATGTTTAACTATCAAGGCGTTGGGACCAAGTGTGTAGTAAATAACGTAACGTGTTGTTTATTTATTTAGCACCGTGTCTTATTACCAGTTTGGACTATAACTTACGCTTCTGTACTAATTACACTAATGAGATAGGAATTGGGAAGGTTTTAGACGCAGTGAACCCGCATTTGCGTGGAAGGAGAGTGGAAAACTTTTTAGTAAAAATCACCCACATTTCATCCGAGCGAGATTCGAACCTAGATCTCCCGATCTTCGGCAGGCTAGCTTAACATAAAACTAGCGCGTTAGCTAACTACGCAACCGTGCTAGGTCCCAAGTGTTTTTTTTTATTTAGCCCCCGTATTATTACCCGTTCGGGTTATACGGTCAAGAACTAATTACGCTAATGGGTTAGGAATTGGGAAGGTTTTAGAGGCAGTGAACCCGCATTTGCGTGGAGGGAAAGTGGAAAACAATTTAGGAAAGACCACCCCAGTTCACCCGAGCGAGATTCGAGCATTGATCTCCCCATCCTCGGTGGTCTAGCTCAACATAAGCAAGTGCGTTAGCTAACTTCACCATCAAGGTGGGGTCCCAATTGTTGTAAATAACATACAGAATAAGTCAGGAGGAGAGAGAAATATTTTTGGGAAACGATAGTATAGGTCATTGTAAAAAAAAATGTTTGTATGAATATGTTTATTAATCTCAAAGGTTTCGGAAATAAAAATGTTTGACTGTTGCCAGCACATCTGTTCTCGTTCCATATGTCGAATCCAACGTGTGCGTATGTGCGTTTGTGTACGTGTGTGTGCGTGTGTGCGTGCATGCGTGTACGTGTGTGTGCGTGTGGGCGTGCGTGCGTGTGTCTTTTCGATTGAAGTGCTTTTATTGTCACGGAAGAATATCGCCGCAGATTTCTTAACCGAATAATTGCTGCTACTTGCATAAGAGAAACAACAGACCATCTTAGGAAACGAGTTGTAAAGTGGATTGACGTTCACGGTTCACCTTTTGAGCATCTGTTGCGAACACGTAACACATATAACATTGATGTTCAATACAAACAGCTGTATTTCCGAAACTATTGAGAAAAATAAGTTTATTTACACTTTTTTCTTTAAAATAGCCCATACTAACGTCTTCTGAAATATTCCCCCCTTTCCTCTTTACTCATCCTGTATAAACAAGGCTAAGAGTTAAATTGTTAAATTCTCATGAAAATATAAAAGTCAAAAAATGTATCCTTCTGAGTCACATGTAGCTGATAAACACAAAACAACATAAATTCCATTGGTCATTTATGTGACGTCACTGAGATGTGTGCAGGCATAGCTGTGCAATGGTTGAGTGTATTGTTGGGGTTTTTTTTCATGCAGACCTTGAATATTACTTTGCTGCTCTCCTTTTAAGGTCACGCTGGTGTGAGGAAGAGGGCAGGGCTACATCAGCTATTTAGCGGGGGCTCAAAGTCAAGACAACTTGAGAACAAAGGAGAAAAAAGGTTGATGTACCGGTATATTTCACAAACATTAAAAAAAAAAGCCATCACATTCAACTTCACACGGTTCTTTGAACTTTTGACCTATGCCAATGAGTGATACGATAACTCCTTAATTGGGCAATATATTTTTATTAATCTGTTTAATAATTTAATAAACAATTTCACTTCTGGAATAATAAACATGAAATCAAATTTTATAAATATATAACTATATCAACATAAATAAATGAAATAATCCAAACAAAAAAAAGTATCTATATTTTTATATTTGACTGATTAGTATTATATAAGGTGTGCTTCAACAGATTATATTCATTCATTAATTTAATTCTGAATTCATTTGAGACGTATTTTATAAGCTGACAACGCAGAAAAGTATAATATAATACTGTTAATAAAATTATTTTGAAAGTTATCACCACAGTCTAGTAACTTTTACAGAGATGAATTATTATATTTTAAAACACTTTTGTGGATATTCTTTAAATTGGAAAATTTGGTAAACTAATTTTTAGACTTTGTGGTTAAGCTTTTTCAAAAACTTCTGCGAAGTGAAACTCTCTCATTTAATCAAAAATAACAATGTCAGAAATTAGTGAATTTTACATTACCGCTTGGACATATATAAAATAAATACTAGTCTACGGTGCTCCGCATATATGTTCTCTCTCTTATATTTGCTTATAGGTCAAGAACTATTGGTTTTATAAAATTATATATTTCATACAAAAGATTTTTATTTTCAATTGTACTATAACTTAACAAGCTATTTCATATCTCAAATAGTAGCGGAGATATGATCAAAATGGGAAATTTCTGGTCATGAAAATTACCCTCAAAGTCAATGTCACGGGTAAATGAGAATATATTTTGGTTTGTAATACTAAACAGTGCCTAACTAGATATAAATTTTAATTAAAATCACTAGTGCGAATTTTGAAAAAATTCTACTTTTATTTCTTTTTTTTTTCCCCTGCAGTAAACTACCCTTAAATTTAGGGTTAGATGTATATATATTTTTTAAATTCTTCGGAAGAACCTTATGAAAACTCTCGATAACAAGTTTTAGCCCGATCTGTAAAATTGTTGTCTCTAGGCCAAGATACAGACACTCTGATAGATGGCAACGCGAAAATAACTTTTTCTGTTTCAGGGGGTCATGAAACGTCAACATTTAAAATCTTGAGTTTGGATTTTTTTTTTTACGATCATAATACTTTTCTCTCCAAGGGCTATATATATGTGTATATATATATATATATATATACACACAGAGAGAGAGAGAGAGAGAGAGAGAGAGAGTGGGTGTGATCGGCATCTAAACGTGGTTTGGTAATTTTCAAAGCTAATTTCATAAAATTAGTATTAATATTAGTTATAATTCTATTTTCTAACAGTGGATATTTTTGTTTGATGTATGTAGACAGTTTGTATTTCACTTATATGTTCCTACCCGAAATGTTTGTGGTTTGTATGTAAATAACATATGTTTCATGTAAATGGTCTAAATTGACATGTTTGTGTGTTGGATGTAGATAATTTGTGTTTGACTTACATGGTCCAGAATTGATATTTATGTGGATAAGATGTAGATCATTTGTATTTGACCTTCATGGTCCAGAATTGATATTTATATGGATAAGATGTAGATAATTTGTATTTGAATTACATGGTCAAGAATTTGACATTTATGTGGGTAAGATGTAGATAATTTGTATTTGACCTTCATGGTCCAGAATTGATATTTATGTGGCTAAGATGTAGATAATTGGTATTTGAATTACATGGTCCAGAATTGATATTTATGTGGCTAAGATGTAGATAATTTGTATTTGAATTACATGGTCAAGAATTGACATTTATGTTGGTAAGATGTAAATGATATATATTTAAATTGCATGTTCCAACTGGACATTTATGTCAGTTTTATGAAGACAACTTGTATTTCACGTAAATGGTCCAAACCGAAATTTCTGTGTATTGGATGTAGATAATTTGTATTTGACTTACATTGTCCAAAATGATATTTCTTTGGGTTTTTTGGATAGTATTCATTTCACTATCATGTTTCAACAACAAAATTCTTATGGCTATATATAGATAATTTTATTTCACTTACATGCTCCAAGCGCTTATTTCTGTAGGTTCTATGGATATAATTTGTATTTCACTTACATGTTCTACCAATACATTTCTGTGTGTTGTATATAGATAGTATTTATTTCACTTACATTTTGTAACCGGGCAGTTCTGTGGGGTTTATATACATAATATTTATTTCACTTACTTGTTGCAACCAGACATTTCTGTGTTTTGTTTGTAGATCATTTTTATTTCACTTAGAACTTGATATCTCTGAAGTCACATGTCGATATTTCTTCTAATGTACGAGTACGTTAATTATGACAACTCACGCATCCAGTTATAAAGTAAACCGATATAATAATCATAGTCAGATTAATTTTTTCTATCAACGAGGAGCGACTAAACTCTAAAGTAGCGCATTTTTTACCTTGTTGAAATTTTAGCTTAATAAAATTATTAAGATAGGAGATATTTCTACCAATAAAGAACATATGATTGACAAGCCTTTGTTTTATTACTTTTAAACCTTTGTATTACAGTACAATTATACTTATATTTTAATTAAACCTTATGAATACAATTTTAAACATTTTTTAGCACCGCATCTTACTACCAGTCTGGGTTATACTAATTTGGCTTATATTAATTACACTAAAAGCTTAGGGATTATGAAAATTTTATTGAGATGAAGTGCACCCACATTTGCGTGGAAGGAGAGTATAAAACCATTTAGGAAAACCACTCTCAGTGCACTCGGCCGGGATTGAGCCCCAATCTCTTCATCTTCGGCAGTCTAGTCCAAACCGAGAGTAGCGCGTTAGAACCGAATTAGGTAACTTTAATAGTTGTTTAGCTTATATCTATTTCTTTACATCAAATACTCAATTTTGCTAGTAGGGAAGAAGATTAATGATTATTAATTTTATTATACTAAACTCACTTGATTTTCTCAATAGGTAAATAACAAAAAGAAAGAAAAAAACGCTAAGAAAAGCTGTCAATAATATTTTAAATACATTTAGTTGGGTGATTTAGTGAAAGGAAAAGTCACATGGCCTTGATAATAATAACAAGTTCACTATTAATATTGCCAATAAAACTTTCTCAGTGATAAGTTCCTAATGTTAGGAACTATTCAAACTAATTAGTCCTAAGGCAAATGAAATCTCGTATGATCAGCCTTACTTTCTTAAATAAATGATACTGGAGCCCCACACGGACTTTCTCACTCTATTCTTTAAAAATTGAGATATTTACTCAAAACTCGTAATATTTGTGGAACGAAATAATATAAACTAACAAACCCAAGTATAAATTACACTATACTTACGTAAAACATTTTTTGAGTCCCGGTTTCAAATTTTCAAATTTTATTTTTAAATAATGTACTCATTTGTATGTTTGGACCAATAAAAATGATTGATTCTGGGTCTAAAAGTGTCAACACTTCGTATTAAAATTTCGACTTCTGGCTAAATTGTTAATATTTTATTAGGTGTTTCACATATTCAGGTCATCGCAATGCTATTCAATTCTTCATTTATAAATTTTGACCAATACAAAATGTAAATATTGACTATAATTGAGCCTAAAATGAGGGCTATAGATCATTGTTGTACAAACATTTCTCCTAAGAGTTTAAAGGAAAAATTACAAACTTTTTGAGATACTTACTTATATTTAATTACTCTATAGTACTGGGGAGTTATTGCATTAAAACTTAAGTAGTATCTCTTTACAACTAAAGTTCACAAAATTGTATCAATATATTTGCCAATATCTCAGAAACTGTTGGTTTTATTAAATATATTTCATATAAACGTTTTCTATTTTTTATAGTACTACAATTTTGCAAAGATAAGTTATTTAGTATCAGTTGCGGAGATACGGAATTTTCCGCTTCTGTAAAATACCCTAAAATTAATGTTCATAGAAAAATGGAAATAGCCATTTTATTTATAACTAGATAGCTGTTGCCCGCGGCTTTGCTCGCGTGGAAGTTGATTATATACAAATACGAAAATATACATATGTATTTACAGATTAATTTAAAATATTACGTTACGTTGATGACCATAACTTGACCTCAGATCAAAAATAATGCAAGTCCGATACAAACTTTCACCCCCTTTTTCATCCCTTATTAAATAAAATTTCCAAAATTCCTGAAACACGTATTTATTTGTTTTACGTCAATAACCGAAATACAAAATTTTGTTTATGTAACTTTCAAAATGACGGACTTTCATACATATTATCATCCCCTATTTTGACCCCTTTGGGGTGGAATTTTCTAAAATCCTTTCTTAGTGGGTGCCTACATAACAAAATGAATATACAGTCCGAATTTCATGCTTGTAGCCTTGATAGTTTGCGCTCGGCGATGATGAATTAATCAGTCAGTCAGTCAGGACATGTTATTTTATAAGTATAGATCATAATCAACGCTTAGATACGAATTTTATCAATATCGTTAGGGCCGATTTTAAGAAAATAGATTTTTTTTTCTTTTCGCTTTTTATTAATCTACTCTTAATTTTAGGATTAAACAGACACACAGACAGACGGCATTGCAAACACCACTTTTTAGAGTTCGAGGGGTAATGAGACGTCGATGACATCCATCAACATTTCGGGTTAGATTTTTTTTAGGGTCGCAATACTTTAACTTTGGTGTTCGAAATTTTTTATATATATATATATATATATATATATAGCTTGAAAGTTATTGGTTTTATAAATATCTGTTTCAAATAAAAGATTTGTATTATAAATAGACCTACATATTTTCAATGATAAGTAATTTTATAACAAAAAGAATCAGACCGTAACCCTTAAAGTCATTTTGCCGAAATATTCAGGGTAATCATTTTGTTTAGAAAATGAATAGATGTTCATAAATGAAATTTAATCAAAATTGTTAAGCCAATTTTGAGTAAATCGATTTTGACTCTTTTTTCCCTTGAGTAAACTACCCTTAATTTTAGGGTTGAATTTCCATTTCCAAAAATCCCTTGGGGAAACCCTACGAAAACCCTAGATATCAAGTTTTAGCCCGATCGGTAAAATAGTTTAGGCTCTAGTCTGAAGTACAAACAGACAGACAGAAGAGAATTCAAAAACCACTTTTTGGATTCGGGGGTTTAATGAAACGTCAACATTCATCAAAATCTCGAGTTTAATTTTTTTGACGATCACAATTCTTTCCCTAGCTAGAAAGTAAAAAATAGTAGAATAGTAAAACCACTTTCTTATTTTTTATATACTTCGCTTCCTCCCTCAACAAAAACACATCTGTCATTGATGTTTAATTGGAGGTAATTATGTCCTATAGTGATTTATTTACCCATCTGCAGTGCGCCTATGAGATGGAAAGTTATTACAAAAATAGATTTATCAAAATCAAAGATAAAATACAAATCGGAGTTACATTGGAATTATTGTTCGTATTAGGACAAGAAATAAAAATAAAATATTTACCAATCTAAACTGTTGCTTTTTTTGCAAGTGGAAGTAGTGATAATTTAATTCATATCTACATTTCTACAATATAGAACAAATAATTTATAAAAATTAAAGCATAATTGAACACAAACTTTCTGGTATTCATTTACATCAAAACAGCCAAATAGTCAGCCTTCTTTATTAATACAATTTATCCAAACCAAAATCTGGTACGGGTAGCTTCCATTCAAAAACTAAGCTCGTTTAGTCTGGTTTTCGGCTGGTAAATGATAGTTTCCAATCCTCTCCGCAGACAAAAGCTGGTGCATGACCAGTTAACTTCTTTTCTAATCCCTAGCCGATTAATTCAACTCATTAATAACCCTTTGGTTAAACGTATCAATATAGTTACTCTCCTCCATAAAAAAAAAAAAGTCTGAGCAATCGTCTCCTTCCTGCCAAATCTTCCCTTGACGTCAATAGCTGTGGTTTTACCACTAAACTTACTCGGAGACCCTCAGTGAAGGCAGGGCATCGCACGAAACTAACGCCTAGTGCCCTTGGCCACGGCTCAGCCCAAGGATTCTTTTTGTTCCTTCTTCTTCTATTTGACGGAGGCGTTAAGGCGGTAAAAGGTAAGTTGCGAGTGTCCGCCTCCGCATCAAAGTCTCCATCAGCTGATTCGGAAACCAGAACACACAGAGCGGTCGCAACGCAAATCCCAGTTGCACCTACCTCTCTAGTCTGGTAGGTAAGACGGAGGCAGTCAGTCAGTGGCGGTACGCAAAACCTCTTGAACTGTTTCAGTCAGCTGTGTGGCACCGCGTGTTTGTTCACGGGAATTCACAGCATTTCCCCACGTAACATATTTTCGGATTTTCCCTCTTAACCCCTCGAGGAGAAACAGAAAAAGTACTTGTATCGGTATTGCACGTGGAGACCCTCCAGAAGATGTTACTCCTCCTGTTATTTACCGTCCTGGTAAGAATTATTGCTTACTTTTATTTTGTAAGATATGAAATATTTTAGTATAATTCTTTTATAGGTAAATAAAATTTTGTAATTCAATACATAGACCTATATTTTCTATATAAAAATGCTCTAATTAAAATGCAATTTTAATCCAATTGAGAAAACCTTATATTTCAAGCTCAAACTATTATTTATATTGTTGTTACAGTAAAGTACTGACAACTTTTTTTCATTTTTTGACAATAAAATAATAACCACTATTCCCATTGTTCTATCATTAAGTAATAACCAGTATTTCAATTGCCATATGAGTAAAAACCAATATTTTTATTGTTGGCAGAGTAAATTTATTACTACTATTTACATTGTTGTTACAGTAAAGTAACAACCACTACTAACGTGGCTCTGACAGTAAATAATAACCAATATCTCCATTGTTGTGACAATAACAACCAGTATTTTCATTGATGTTACGGTAAAATAATAACCACTAATTTCATTGTTTTGACAGTAGGGCAATAACTTTTTTTTAATTGTTGTGGCATAAAAGTCATAAATAATATTTCCATTGTTGTGACGGTATATAAATACTAAATATTTACCCTTTTTTCATTTATTTAAGATATTTAACGTGCACTTTCTGAAACGACAGATTATATCATCAGGTGACTTAAAAGATTAACTTAAATCTAAATCAAACACTCCATACATCCCCCAGTCGTTAATTCATCACTGTGAGAGGGTAAAACCAAATTTCACCAACGATAAATTTTTCGGCCATAACGAGAATCGAACCAGGGACCCCTAATTCAGTAGACAGCCAAACTACCGACTGAGGCAAGGTGTCTAACGATATTCATATTGCTCGTACAGTAATGTAGTACATCTATTTAAATCATTGTTACAGTAAAATAATAATATATACACAATTAATAGTGTGAACGCAAATATAATATTAAAATATTATAGCTGCCCAAAGCCAGGATCTAGTAATTTATTGTGATGTATTTACACGCAAGGGAGGCCTAGGTTGGTAGTCTAGAATGTTTTAAGTGTTTGTTTTTCCATTTTCTCTCCATACTATTGTTGGTTTATTTCCCCGAACAGCGGAGCTATCTTCCTCATCCTTACTATTTATATTAAGTTGTTAGTAACCATTATATTAAACTTAGCACTCAAATAATTAGAGACAAAGAATATAAAATGTATATTTAGATCTATTACTGAAACAACCTGATACTTTAGCTCAGGTGGTAGTGTGTCTGTCTGCTGAGCTAAAGGTCTACGGTACGATTCCCGGCATGGCCGAAAAACTTATAATTGATAAAGTGTGTGTTTCCCCTTCCAAAGTAATGAATTAACGCCTGAGGACTGGATGTTGGGTCTGATATAATCAGTCAGTCCAGAAAGTGCAAGTTAAATACCTCAAATAAATGAGAAATAATAGACACACAATTAAAATGTTTCCCAATATATTTAAAATGTAAATCCTCATATAAAAAATTATATTTGTCATCCATTAGAGGATGCTATCAATAAGACCGCTGTTGTTCTAGTTCAAAGTGAACCATTAAATTTATATTTTATATGTTTTACTTTGGATGAGTTTATATAATGTTGTTGAGAATACTACGTTATGAAGTTAATTTTAGAAACAAAGTCATTCAATCTTTTACATTATCAAAAGGTCATATCAAGTAGTTGCCATATACTTTAAAAGTCACAAATAAAGGAGGTGCTAAGCTATAGTCACGATTAAAATTATGTTAGAGTACACCAAAAAGTGTTTGAAATATCAATTAGCTAGATGTATATCTAGATAATTATATGTTTGTTAAGTCATAAACGATAGGTAAAAGTTCCTCGCTAGACACCTTAACTCGGCAATAAAAGTAGGAGCTTCGTTCTAGGAACGTTCAAGGTTTGACACCCTTCCAGCGAAGTTATTTATTTAGCACCGTGTCTTACTACCCGTTCGGGTTATACGATTAAGTACTAATTGTGCTAACGGATTAGGAATTGGGAAGGTTGAATTTAGAGGAATTAAGCCCGCATTTGCGTGGAGGGAGAGTGTAAAACCCAATTAAGAAAAACCTCCCCCAGTTCACCCGACCGATATCTGAACCTTTATCTCCCCGTCCTCGGCAGTTTAGTTCTACACGAAACTAGCGCGTTAGCCAACTACGCCACCAAGGCGGGTCCCAGCGAAGTTAAAACACGTATCAATATTAAATGTTGGTTTCATTTCATGTGATAAATGTTAAGTGTGGGCTGATAATACCCGTTAATGGCAAAAAAAAGTGTTAATATTTAAGTATATTTAAGAATGTTATTACATGGGTTGGAACCTATGAACTTATGACGCGGTAAGCCAAGTAATCGCTGTTCTGGCCGTGATTAAAATGTATTAATAAATGTGTTTATAAACCCTTTCTCTGAAGTCATAAATAATACGATCAAAATAAACACATTACCCTTCTCTAGAATACACTTATGAGAGAAGAGATACCCGCTTCGGTGACGTAGTTAGCTAACGCCCTAGTTTCATGTTGAGCTAGACTGCCGAGGATGCGGAGATAGAGGTTCGAATCTCGCTCGGGTGAACTGGGGTGGTTTTACTAAATAGTTTTACAACTTCCCTCAACGCAAATGTAAGCTCACTTCATACGTATTCAACCTTCCTAATTCATAACCCATCAGCGTAATTAGTACCGAAGTGTATAACCCGAACGGGTAATAAGACACGGTGTTTATTATTATTATTAATATTATTATTATTATTATTATTATTATTATTATTATTGAGAGACGAGATATAGGCATAAATTGGGGCAAAACAAGGCAAAGTGAATTATAATCTAGTACCTCAACAATTTGAATAGCAATTTCATCTGTATATAGTTCGGATACCAACTTTTTTAGTAGTTTTTCTCGAAAACAATGCGTGCTCAGATTTTATAGTGTAATGACGGATTAATCAAGATGTTTATTTCAACCTATATAACAAATTGTTGGTATGAAAACTATTGCAAAATAATGGGAGTTGGTATAGAAAGTGGCACTTTTAACAAACGTTGTTGGAATACTTTTTACAAATTGGATATTAAAATACTTCACCTTGTCCTTCACAAGACACACTTATTATAATTAATGAGGTTTATATTTCACGGTAATGGGCCGATAAAATCATTATATTTTTACTTTCTCGTACATTTATATGCGTAGCGAAATTATGAAGAACTATAATAATTATTTTATTGATTGACGTAAAATTATGAATCAAGGTGATATTATTTTATTATTTATTTAATTGTATCCATCCCGACATCCAAAGCAGAGTTTGAGATCTAAATCTACTTACATATTTTTTTCTACATCGTGTATTATACAATATCCAATTTTTTTAAACAATAATTAATCTAGAAGATAGTCAAATTAGTCGATTCAGTTATATTTAAATAATCTTGGAGGGTGGAAGGAATTTTAAAAAAAGATGCATGAAATATGTGCCAAAATAATGTATCGATATAAATGCACAGCCTTGTATACGTCATGTTTTTTTTATAGCCTTACTTCTTCAAACAGTGGTACAAACAGCACTAAAACACAAAATCAATACCTCCCCGCAATAATTGGTTGTATCACACTTCCTTTTATAAGTGCACACAGGTTCAATTATTTAAGATTTTTTTTCTTTTTTTACGCTCCACATTTCACTGCCTATCGAAGTCATCCGCATATTCACACAGAAGAGATATAGATAATGAAGATAGAGCTTAGTGAAGTGTATGCACATTTTTGTGGAGTGAGAGTGGGAAACAATTTAGAAAATAAATACCTCCGTACATCCAGCCTGGATTTGAATCTTAGTCTGCACCCTTTAAAATCAGTTAAGTATTTTTTAATATATATAGGATTATTTAATCTATTGAATCAGCTAGAATCTAATTGATTAAAGTTTTTTAATACCTCGCGTATTCAATAGTTTTAAAACTACTCAGCGCCTTACTATCAATTCGGGATCTATGCAATTAATTACACTAATAAGTTAGGAATGAGTAAGATAAAGTTTAGAGAAATTAAACCCACATTTGTGTTCAAGTAAAGTGAAACTGATAACTCATTTATGAAATGTCAAATTTATAACACACTAGAGTGAGATTGACTGGAGAAAAGGGGAATCAAATGCCCAATATAGCAATTAATTGTATATTGAAGGAAAATCTTAAATCATACGAAGATATAAATATAATATCGAGCTCAGAAGAGGTCCCGAAAGCATCGGTAATATTTTAAGACAAGGCTTACTACATAATACTTAAAAGGCACACAATTAAACACATAAAAAATCTTAAATAGTTCTCAAACCCACTTCGGTGACCACGTGGTCTAACGCGCTATTCTCGTGTTGGACTAGACTGCCGATGACGGGGAGATCAGGATTTGATCCCAGTCGGGTGCTCTGAAGGGGGTTTCCCCTAAAGGGTTTTACACTCTCCCTCCACGCAAATGTGGATGCATTTCCTCTAAATTAATCCTTCCCAATCCCTAACCCATTAGTGTAATTAGCATATAGGCTTATAATCTGAACAGGTAGTAAGACGCATTGCTAAAAAAAAGTTCCAAATTTGGAAGAAGTTTAAAAATAATTAATGTTTCAATACATTGTATTCGACCCTTAACCCTCAACGTATATTTTGGGTGCGCCACCGAAAGTATTTCTCTGAAAAATGTCGTTAAGAGATTCTTGAATTCCGTCCTCGCTTCGACAGGCCTTGGTGGAAGTATTTCATGGGAAGTGAACTCTCTGAGTAGAATGGAAAGCGAAGTCATTAGCGGTAACGAAAATTCGTATCATTCAGCGAGGTGCTCATAAAGTCCCTAGCATTTATAAAAAATGTTATTTTAGAACTACCTCTAGGACTCTATTATAAAATATGTTCATCAAATAATTATTTTGAAAAGCGGTTTATTTAAAAAACTATATATATATATATATATATATATTCTTGAATGTGTATATTTTCTAGCTAGTTCAATCCTCCCACATTTTATCTTTAGTTGGTGTTTTAAGGTGGGATTGAAGATATCATTAGCTGAGGTTTATATTTTTGTAGATTTCACGACAAAACATTTATGGCCAAAATAAATAAAATATTGCTTGACTTGATGCGTTTGCTTTAATTTTCTAGATAAAGTAAGTAATCTCAACGATTCTTGAATATCTGTCATTAGCATCGTGTAATTTGGGAAGAAACTTTTTAAAAGAAGTGAGAACGTTCTCGTCCAATTTTAAGATTTCCATGACAAACATTGAATAACTTTTATATTAATATACCTATTAAATTAAACCAAAGTCAAATTCTGAATCTAATTTTTTTATTTATCATTTGAAAGACTTTTTTTGTTAAAAAAATCTGCAAAAATATACTTGCATCAACTCACATTACTTTCTATCCCACCTTAAACTAGCATTGAAACCAACTTATGCCAACTAATTTGCCTCGAATACAATACATACAAAAAAAATATGTTTCTTAAAGAAGCTTCTATTAGGCCTGTAGGTAACCCCTACACTATCTGAAAATATGTACCACAAATTATTCTCCACCGATATTCTCATTTTGTAGATTTACAACAAACAATAGCATAGAATGAAAAAAAAATCTAAATATACAAACAATGCTAAGTAAATATAGAAAATGAAACATTATTGACTTTACAATGAAACTAGTGTAAAATTGTTTTTAATTTAGTAATTTGCCATGCATTTTAAATGTCAAGTCATACCAACCCAAACTTATAATTATATTTTACGATTAGATGAATGGTACGACACAATCGAACATTCTTTCCCATGTAATCTCTTATAGTTTGGAAATAAATAATCAAAAAATTGCTATCGGTTAGCTACTCTTATTTGATTTTTGTTCACCAAAAAATCAATGCACATTTATCAAGTACAACATTTTCCATGTACATATTTTAAATAAAATCAATAGAGACAATTTTGAAATATTTTGAGTTTAGCTAGGATTTAAATCACGATTTCCCCTCGAGGTATGAACATGTAAATTTAATTTTTAATATTAATGAAAACTATTAAACCATTTGGGCTGTAACCCTAGTTTCAGACAAATGGTCAGATGTAAAGCCCACCTTTTTGATTACGAGTGCACATGACAAATCAAGAAATATCATAACTAAGGTAGAAGATATTCATGACTACTATAAGTTCATACCGTCTCTGAATGAAAAAAAAAATTAACATCAGAAACTTCATTAGGCAAAAAGAAAATAATTTTCTAAAAAGCTCTAAATGGAACAGAAGTTGCTCCATTTAATAAAATGCCTGACCTTGAGCTTCAAATATGATTTCCTGAGATGTATCCATAAAGCTCTTTGTACTATTGGTCAATGACAGTCTATTATCTCAAATAGATGTTGAAAATTACACCTAAGAAAGATACTTTGGTTTAGCCCAGCAAGACTTTCATCAATAACAACCCAGGAACATGTCATGTCAGGGCAGGTTCTTACCACTTAACTATCTAGGATCATCTCGTGCCCAACAAGGTTCTTTCCACTGAATTATCTAGGTTCACCTCGTGCACACAAAGTTTCTTACCATTGAATTATCTAGGATAATATTGTACCCAACAAGGTTCTTTCCACTGAATTATCTGGGATCATCTCTTACCCACCAAGATTATTACAACAGAGCTATCTAGGATAATCTCGTGCCCACAAAGGTTATTATTACAACAGAGCTATCTAGGATAATCTCGTTAGCTCTCGATTGTAAGTTGGGAAAAGAGGAGTGGCAAAACTGTGTGGGGGAACAAATGAAAGAACGTCATTCTTTTGTTATCTATTTTTACTGTCGGGGACGAACCAACACAAAGAGAGCAAAGGAAAACAGACAGGAAATAGAGAATACAGGGAAAATATCAAAGACGTCACGTAGGAAAGCGCTGGACTGTGAATGAATGGTCTAGACTCTTGACAATGTCACTTAGAAAATGTTAACTCACTCTTTAGTCCAGAGATTCTCACTTAAAAAATGGTTGTTCCCTTTTAAGTCCAGAGACTGTTAATTTCGAAATGTCAGCTCCTTTTAGTCCATAAACTGTCATTTCCAAAATGGTCATTTCCTTCTTTAGTCCAGACTCACTTCCAAAATGTTAGCTCCTTCTTTAGTCCAGAGATTCAGAGATTAGCTCTTCCAAAATATTGGTTCGTTATTTGAATAAGCTGCTGTTTTCTATTAATTTGGAAATCTATTAAATATGTGTCATGGGTTCGATACTATAGGCCGGTGTTATATATAGTGTAGTCTAGGATAGAGTAGGGGGAATCCATCATCTTATATTTCAAATAGTCCGTATCATCTGTTAAACTGTTTATCAAAAAGACTAGAGGGAAACGCTCTGGTACGCAAATAATTTTAATAAAAATTATATTACATTAAAACGGTTTATTTTATGTCTTGAGTTTTGTATTTATTAAAATTACATCATAGCCGCATTGTTAAACAAATCGTAAATGTTAATGTTTCTTATTTACTTTTCAGCGATCAAAATAAGTAAGAATAGTTAAATAAAATATTAATGCTTTAATGATTTTTCAATAATGTGATCTTGGAATAAAAATCACTTAAATAAAACATGAACTGAAGCTGAATAGACAAATTTTATATTTGTGTTGGTAAATAAATACGTTAATATAATATTTCATTTGTGTTTTTTTATTTTAAATTTTATATAATTAGTTATTATTGTATCCATACAACGCGTGAGATTGTGATGAAATATATGATGTGGTTAAATCAAAATAAGCTTAAAACTGTACTAAGCAATTTAGTTGATGACCTATTTTAATTAGGTTGATAGTTACCATGATATTTGTTGACAGGGTATTAGGTATCAAACGTCTCAGAAGTAATATAGTAAATATATAACCATAATTGATAGAACTTGATGTATTCATTAAAAATAGGTTTAATATCAAACGTATCATAGGTAATATAGAAAATTTATAACTACAATTTATAGAACTTCATGTATTTATTAAAAATAGGTTTACTTTATTAAAATAGCATTATCTAAGCTTCTCTTTATCAGTTAACGTTTCCGATAAAACAGTTCATGAATAAACAATGTAATATCCATACAGCCACACTTTTCATTATTCCCTTATTTTTATTAATGTAGTTATTGGTATAACTAGTAATTTGAACCTTTGAAATCAAAATTAAATAATACCTATTTCACGTGTTTCATAAATGCGATCAAACTTTTACATATTCCAAAATACCCCTGTTTGAAGGAGCTAATATTAATTAAAACCATAAGGAAAAACTGTCCTTTACATACTGTATATGTGATTGTGATTACTTCCCCAATGTAGGTTGTAGGTATCGCAATATCCGTTATATAATAATATCATTTGATTGTTCTAACACGTTGGATCCATGCCCCAAAGATAAATAAGTATAGATAATAGAATATGGTGGTAATAAAATGAGGAATACATTATTGTAATAGAAAATTTAACAGAGATATAATAATAGTCTTCCCAAAGAAAACACATTAACTTTAGACATACTGGTTGGAGGCCGACTGTTCTGCGGCTAACCGAATGGCAGATGTAGCCTTGTTGCGTCTTTCCCTGGGGATTCAGGCTGAAGGATGAGCTTCCTCTATTGTTCTTTTGATGCTAATTAATGTTTTGTTTACAAAGAATATATTATTCACTTCCGTTTTTGTTTTAGCTTTATTCAAGAAGATATTAAATATGTGTCTGCTGCACAATTGTACACCAATATTGTTTTACATTTATTAATTTGGTGAAAACCGTGAAAATATATTAAAAGTAAAGTAGGCTAATCTTTTGATTTTACCTGTCATAGCTGAGATCACCCAGTGGCTTGTTTTAAGCACTTGGACACTATATGTTACTATCTCTGTTTAATTATTATTATTATTATTACCGCGTCTTAATACCCGTTCAGGTTATACGCAATTATTATACGTTATTATTGAGTCGAGATCAGGTAATTCAGTGGAGGGTTTATATGTTTATTTAAAAGTAATGTCATAGTGCGTGTATTTCAGGAGTGGTTTTCTTCATGAACAAGATTTGGATGGCACGCTGAGACGAAAAAAAAATTAAATAAAACATTTTCACAACATGGTAAAAAAAAAAAAAAAAAAAAAAA
>CABFVZ010001645.1:59120-80440 GCA_902151445.1 Timema monikensis | reverse complement strand
CCCCCCCCCATCTCACCAAATGTAGATTTTAAAACAATCTAATTAGTTTAAATATATTCATTTTAAAGTCAACGCCCATCAAATGCTATCTATCCTATCTAATTCACGAGATAAAAATTTGGATATAGATCAAGAAGTGGGCAATTATTGTTGAAGGGGAAATGCATCAACCCACCACCCTCCCGTTCAGTGCATTGAATGTGACAAATTGGAAGCCCTAATCAGTTAAAATATACGTTCAGAAGGTGTATGTTATCCTCTGCAGATTTGAGTGCAAGTAATGTGAATGAATCGGTAATAATAACTTTAAATTGAAATGTTTAACTATGTTTGGGAAACTGTAGGCTTTATTTTCAAATACAGTGCGCTATTAAAAAACAAAATCGGGGATATATGTATTTTTTAAATATTCAAATTTCAATTATGATTAGTTAAAATTTAAGTCATTAAATTTAGTAAACGAGTTTTTTTAAATACATCTTACTTGTGTAATTCAAACTAACTTAATATCAGTCCTGTATCTTTCAACCAGTTATAAAAACTTCCTACATTTGGACATTAAGACATAAACCGATTATTTTTAAATTATACCCTTACTATTCAAGGTTTCTTAGTCCTTGAGATCATGAAGACCTAAATAAGCTCCCGAAATATAATTGAAAAAAAAACTAGATATCGTCATGAAGTTGGTCACACGGCTTTGACTATTTACCAAATCAACCCGTCATTTGAATTCACCACGGACAAGTTCTTCGTATGGAATGAATCACAGGCTATGACTTAAGTGTCACCTAAATGGTGTTGTTAAACGCTACTCAGAGAGCTAGAAGACCTTCCTGTGTTAATGTTGGTTGGAATGTTTGGTGGGCTGGTCGAGATGACTCACCACTCACTATCCTCAGGCCTCCCAGTGGTGATGTGGGTAAGTTACATTGGGAATAACAAGTCTTAGAAGCAATCAAATATACTTTCAGCTTTTAGTTTTCAAATAAATAAAAACCTAATAGTAGAAGGAGAAAATGTTAATACATTTCTCCAACACAAATCTAAAATATTCTTAACATAATATTTAATTTTGGGGAAAAATATCAATTTGATATTTAAATTGTGGTATTTTCTCTTCCTGTCATTCTTTTCGGTATATATTAAAGACTAGAAAATAAATAATATCTAAATTTATTTTTTTAGTCCCATTAAATGTGTTTTTCGTTCAACATAGTGATCACGTGGGTTAATCTAACAGAACAAACTATTACCCAAGAAGTTGGGGTTTGTTTCCGACTTAGAGCAATGGTTCGTAGAGCTTTACTCACAAATTTACTGAAAAAAGAGAGTGGAATCATTTTTAATGGTGTAGCTAATTCACATAATCACATAAATCTCTGTTGACACATAATGATTTTCAGCGTCAATTAGTAACATCTGATTGCTTCTGGTGAACAATTAACTATAATATAGGTTAAAGACATAATGTTACAATGATTGGCTCTTACGAGCAGATTTAAGTGGTGATTGAACGGACAAATCAGTGTGCAGACAGAGTGGACCTCGCTGGAATCTCATGATTGGTTTAGAGCTCGTCAAATGACCTAATTTCTGTTATGTTCTTCTTTATCGGCATGCCTTGGAGATCCACAGTAACAGGAATATTTTATATTTATGATTTCCAAATCTCTCTTTAAGCGAATATTCGTTATTTAACTTTAAATAAATGTTTAAATAGTGAATATACCACTCAATTAATGCTTATCACAAACCAAAATGGTGTCATGAAATATATATTTTTAAATTAAAATATGTAAAGTTATGGTGGTCTTATTATTATTAGTGTAGGTAGATGTTTGCGTCTGTAAATTGAATATATTTTTCCAAAAGAATATTGTTTAGAGGAATAAAATTCAAGAGTACCACAAAAAGAAAGAAAATTATAGAGACAAATAGGTTAATCTTATAGCAGTTGGTAGTGTTTAAATCAATAAATAACACAATGGTATCTAAGGGCATAGTCTAATTAAAAAGGATGATGCCGGTAGCTTAGTGCAAGTACATCCACATTAGTAGGATGAAAAATTGGAAATAATAGTAATATATTGCATGAATAAGGAAGCATTTTTATCTTAAAATTTTGAATCAGTTTTCATAAACGTGTTTAAACCAAATAGTCTCAACATATGTTTTGAAGTGGACATTACCTACATCCGGACGAGTGTTTATTACCTAGGTTCTCCAAGTATTCTCTCTTAGTTTTAGTTTTTTTTAAGTAGACGAGACGTGTGACAGTATCAGTGTTTCAAATATTTTCTCTTCGTGTTTTAAGTGGGCAGAACGTAAGTCAATATCACTGTTTCAAGTATGTTTCCTTTGTGTTTTGAAGTGGGCCATACATGTGTCAATATCAGTGTTTCATGTATCCCTCGGTTCGTGTTTTGAAGTGGGCAGTAGGTGTGTCAATATGAGTGTGTCAAGTATCCCTCCATTCGTGTTTTGAAGTGGGCCATACATGTGTCAATATCAGTGTTTCATGTATCTCTAGGTTCGTGTTTTGAAGTGGGCAGTACATGTGTCAATATGAGTGTGTCAAGTATCCCTCCATTTGTGTTTTGAAGTGGGCAGTACGTGTGTCAATATCACTGTTTCAAGAATTCTCTCTTCGTTTGTTGAAGTGGGCAGTACATGTGTCAATATCAGTGTTTCATTATTCTCGCTTCGTGTTTTAAGTGGGCAGTACGAAAGTCATTATTAGTGTTTCATGTAGTCTCTCCTCGTGTTTTGAAGTGGGCAGTACGTGTGTCAATATAAGTGTTTCAAGTATCCCTCCATTCGTGTTTTGAAGTGGATAGTACGTGTGGCCATAACAATGTTTACTGTCTAGTTTGTTCAAGTGTTCTCACTTCATGTTCTTGTTTACCTACCCCAACGTGTCAAGTCAGTCGAAGAATGAAGATAGACTGGATGTCCAGTTACCTGGGCGACCTTGCCTGAGGTACTAAACGCGGGACTGGCAACACTTTTTGCTTGTTTTCATTTTGCAACACACGTTACAACTTTCGAACTAGTTATTGGCATCTCAAGGCTTAACACTGTTGGATAAATTATAATTATAGCTCAGCCCAGTTCTTACCTGTACTTATTTACTATTTATAAAACACGATTTTTCTCTTCGAATACTACTGTCTGCTCTTATTTTATTAAATTACCGATACTTCAAATTTAAATGTTATTAAAGAACATATTAGAAGTCCTTTAAAACAACTACTTTTTTTTAGCACAGCCTCTTATTACCAGATCGGGTTATACGCTTATGTGCTAATTATGTTAATAGTTTTATGGATTTGAAAGGTTATATTTAAAGGAAGTGTACCCGCATTTGCGTGGAGGTAAATTGGAAAATCATTTTTGGAAATACCATCCTCAATACACACGACCTAGATTCGAATCTCGAGATCCCCGTCATTGTCATTTTAGTCTACTGCTAGAGAAGTGTGTTAGAACATGCAGCTACCGAAGCGGGTTTTAAATAACTAATGAATAATTTGTGATTTTGATGGATGTCGACGTTTAATGACTCAGTGAACCCAAAAAAGTGTTTTTTGCGATACCGTCTTGTTTGTCTGTCTTTCTTTATGTGTGTGTCTGTGTGTCTGTATGTATGTATGTACGTAGCTTGGCCTAAAGTCGAAATCATTCTACCGATTGGGCTAAAACTTGCTATCTAGGGTTTTCATAAGGTTCCTCAATTGAATTTTATCTCCAACCCTAGAATTAAGAGTAGTTTACCAAAGGGCGAGAGGAGAAAGGCAATTTCCTCAAAATCGGCTCAAAGGATTCTGATTAAATATCGTATCTGGGCACTGATAAACATTAAAATGGCACGTCTATTTTCCCGGGAAAATCACTTAGAGGTTACTTTACACAAGTGGATAGCTTCAAATTTGGTAAGATCTCTACAAATCTTTGGGATACGAAACAATTTATCACTTCAAAGGTGCATAGCCATTAAAAATAAAAGTATTTGAAATACATTTTTAACAAACTGATAATTTCCAAATTATAATAAAATATGCGTACAACCCTAACGGGTAGTAAGGCGTGGTGCTAATAATAATAATAATAATAATATAAAATACGTATTTTTAAATGGAGTTCTGGGAACTGGGGAGTTGAGTGTTATACTCTTTGTTAGACCAAGCTATTCCTCTTTTCTCAATATGTTTCTGTAACAGTGTATATTAGTACATTTATTATCTTTTATGAATTGTGATTATCTCTTTTCCATAATGTGTCTGCAACAATGTATATTATTTCGTTTTACATATCTTAAGGGTTTTACGTAAATTAAATAAACAGTAGCGAAAATTACCAGCATTTTTATAACCAGTTAAAAAGATTAAATCTTGAGTTTAAAAGTTTAAAAAAAATCTAACAACGCTTTATGTGAAAATGTCTACTTCTGTTTTAAACGCCTTAAAACTTAAACTTTTTAACTGATCAGAACTTTCGCCTACATTTTAGTGAAGACAACATTCAAAAATATCAAACCACCCCATAAATAATCCAGGATTTCTAAACGTTTTTAACGCTTCTCGGTGAGCTCCCATTTAGCAAAGAAGCAAAAATGTCTGTGTTGTGCACCATACCATTTATTTATCTAAGGGTTTTCCCACCCTTTCTCTAAAAATAATGCAGGTGCACTCTAGCTTTATTAACTCATCCTTACTTCCTTAGTGTATATATGAGTACTGTATACAGTGGTGCACCAAAAATCAAAAATACCTGGCACAGCTAAATAGTTATTTTATTTAGGAATTCTGCACACACAAAAAAATCTTCTGAAGATGTCTATATATTTAAAACTGTCGTTTTTCGCTTAAAACATTAAGGCTACCGATTGTTAAATGTTTTATCCAAGCGGTCAAAAAAAAAATTATAGTGACCTTGTACGTATAACACGGATCTTATGTAAGACAGAAAAACTGGGCCGTTTAGAAGCCTCTGGCTCCTGCTTCCAAGACTGAGCAACTTTGACGTGTTGAAACCATGCACTCATGTTTAGTTTTTTTTTTCATTATTATTATTTAACACGAAGAAAAACTTATTTGCATATACCTAATCACTAACTTCTCCTTCTATTCCTCATTTCGCCAACAAGGGTGCTCGCACGATCAAATGCGTCATTCTCGTGTTGGTAATGTACTGCCGATGATGGAGAGATCGGAGTTCGAATTCAGATCAGGTGTACTGAGAGTGGATCTTTTCTATACGGTTTCCCACTCTACGTAAAGAGTAATTTTCCCCTAAAATTCTACCTTTCTCATGCCTGTCTCATTAGCGTAATTAATGTATGCGTATAACCGGAACGATGACTAAGGCCAGTTTCATAGTCAGATTGAGTAAGCCTCAATGTGCCAGTTTCGCATATGAAATTCCATTCTAGTCTAGGTAGGTGTCATCCTATATTTTAGTATAGTGACGCACTTGAGGCGTACTAAGTCTGAATAAGAAACTGACCTTAGATGCTGTGAGAGAAAATACAAACTTTCACACCAAAAGAATAGGTTCATTATCACTATCATTATACAATTAACAATTAAAACTAAACAATTACTATGACCAACACCGGTACAGTACCACTATAACGTATTGAAACTAGGTGAATGTCGTTTTTAGATATTTTTTTAGCACCGCGTCTTAATTCCCGTTCGGGTTATACGCTTACGTACTTATTTCAATAATAGTTTTAGGGATAAGAAGGTTATATTTAAAGGAAGTGTACCCGCATTTGCATGACGGGAGATTATAAAATCATTTTGGGAAAACTACCCTCAGTACAACCGACCGAGATTCGAACCTCGATCTCCCCATCATCGGCAGTCTAGTCTACTGCGAGAGTTGCGCGTTAGATCACGTGGCCACTGAAGCGGGTGTTTTTAAGACTTCATTTCTGTGGAGTTTCCTAACGGACGAAAGTTGCCTACAGTTTCCCAAGCGTCTAATAAAAAGCTCATTTTGATAAATACGAATATAATAAGTCTCGATGATTTGAACACTTCCGCTTCTCGAAATTGAACCTTTTTAATGTTCTTAGGGTGATGTAAAAAGGGGTGCTATTAAGGATCAGTATTTTTGTGGTTTTATATTATAGAAAATTATCTGAGTTAAAATAAATAAAGTATTGCTTTCAATAGATATATATAGTTTATTTTTACACATGGTAATCTCAACATATCTGATTATTTTTCTTGTACCTAGTGACATTTGACTTAAACTTTTTATTTTTATTTAAAACGTGTATAGTCAAATGTCACTTTGCTCATGACACATACACAAGAACTGTTGATATTACTATGTCTAGAAAATTAGACTATACGCAAATGAGAGGGTAACATTAGAATGAACCTGAAATAGATAGGGTATAATGAGTTAGACTGGAAAGAACAAGCTCAGGGTAGGGATACGTTGTAATGAGGTTGAATGGATAGAAAAAGCCCACAATAGGGATAGGGTGTAGTAATGTGGAGTGGATAGAACTAGCGGTAATGAACTTTCGAGTTCCTAATGCCATAGAGTAAGGGCCCATTTCATAGACTTAGTACGCCTCAAGTTAGTAACTAAACTAAATACAGGATGACCTCTAACTAGACTAGAATGAAATTTCATATGCGAAACCAGCCCATTCCATTCGAATTTAGATAAGTGTTGTCTTGTATTTGTCTTAGCACCGCACATGAGTAAGTATTTATGGGGAAAATATATTATTTATTTTGGTCAGAAACTGTTTTGTTACCAAAACTGAAAAAATCCGGGATTTAACTTTCGTTCACTTCTCTGCCATCCTAAAGGTCACTAGAATTATGTATATTCCTTAACATTCACGCGTATCAAAGAGGCAGTGATTATAAATAATAAAAACTAGATTGAGTTTGGAGGAAAGAACAATAGTTAGCTTACAACGAAACGTTACATTTCCGTTAAGATACATCTGGACCACAGCCATTTTAATGACGCTAATCCAGTTCCAACAAAAACTGACTAAACTGCTAAGGGTTATAACTAGTGCCTGATAATTTTCATTTGTTTATATTGTCATTTAATACCATGTGATGTAGTTTTATCCATATTGGTGAACATGCTTTGATAATATAATATAATTTAATAGACTTAATTTATTGACAATATCCAATATCAAGAATTAATGTCTCCAAGGTGTATTATGTTACTTTTAAGTGGAAACCAACTCCTCTGGTTCCGACCAAAAATTTGAGAGTGCATGTCCCCAAAAACTCCAAATAAAATTAGTTTCCTTGACTAGCCCCACTTTAAAACAATGACGACTCCCTGCATGCCCATCGCACAAACCTCAATATCAACCATTGATGCTATACCGTTTCGATAGTAGATCAGCACTAACATCACTTATTGGTTGACAACTTAAGAAAACACCATTAAATTCTTAATTGTTCAAAATATGTAGGTATATAAAATGTTAAATAGACATAAATGTTTTGTTGAACATGATCTGGTTTATAGTTGTCACTCAAAGAGACTAACTTAATGGCACTTCGCGAATTGTTTCTTTTCTACAAGCAGTGTGTATACAATTTGATGCATAAAGAAAGAAATAAAGAAAGAAACTGAATTATATATCATCCAATGATTGTAATATATATTACCCGCCTCTGTGGCGTAGTTGGCTAACACGCTTGCCGTATTGAGCTCGACTGCTGAGGACGGGGAGATCGAGGTTCGAATCTCGGTCGGGTAAACTGGGGGAGGTTTTCCTAAATGGTTTTCCACTCTCCCTCCACGCAAATGCGGGTTCACTTCCTCTAATTCAACCTTCCCAATTCCTAATCCATTAGCGTAATTAGTACTTAAAGCGTATAACCCGAACGGGTAGTAAGACGTGGTGCTAAATATTATTATTATTATATATTAGTGGTCTATGTTAACTCAATTCGTTAACTAAACTAATACAAAAACGTTAAAGTACCATGTAGAAAAAAAGTGCTAGTCGATTACAGGGTTGTAGTTATTTCTTTGCCTAAGGAAAGTTTAATCCCAGAACTATTAGATCAGTAGACGGAAGCTATTCCGTCTGGTATAAGGTGTGAGTCAGTGAGAGTAGACTGTTAGATCAGTGAGAGTAACATCTCTTGGCTTGGCGTTAATAACAAAGATGCCAAGCTCAGTTGTTTTGGTCAAGTCCTGGTGTGTCTGCTCTGCCATGTAGGGCAGTAAGTCAAGCAGAACTATTTGAAAGTCCGACACGTCACAATCCTTATGTAGATGGGATGGAGCATAACAATGCTGTTTAAATCCCGACAGTGCTTGTATACGTGGTCACGACTCAGCGATGACGTAAAAGCTATAGTTCCCATCAGTTGAAGGTCGTTACTACTCGATAATACTTTGGGTTGACTCAAATACTGAATAAAATATGCCTTCTTATTCATTAGTTCTTACTGACAATTCATCTTCTATACAAATAAAAAACAAATAATTATTGGACTAAACAGCACTTACTGACAGTGATAATTTATTGGATACAATTACTTATTTACACCACAAACTGACTACCACGTGATTGAAACCTTCAGGCTTTGTAATACAATTAAAAGTTAAAATAATAAGTTGAATTAAGTTTCATATCTTTAGTTTTCTTAAAGTATTCATGTCAAGTTTCAGCTCTCTAGGTTTACCCGCTTTGGTGGTCACATGGTCTAAGCCTCTAAGGCGTCACTCTCGCAATGTACCGGACTTCCGATGAAGGGAAAATCGGGTCTCAAATCCCGGTCGGATGTACCGAGGTTGTTATTTTTCAACATTGTTTTCCACGCTCCTTCCGAGAAAATGTGGGTACACATTCTTAAATTCAACCTTACTCATCTCTAACCCATAAGCGTAATTTGTACAAAGCCGTACAAACGGAACGGGTAGTGAGACACAGTGCTAAAAAAATCTCTCTCTAGATTAATTGGTTTTGCAGCCACCCACATTAGTGGTCATGCAAATTACGTTGTAAGGTTGGAAAAGGAATTGTTTGTAAAATAAAGTTCATATCTAGATATTACCCAATCTAGGCCTGCGATGGAAAATTCTGGGCTTATTCCTCAAACCCCATTTGCCAGTTCTTCATTAACAAAAATTAATGTTGCCGATACCCCAGTTAGAAAAATATGTGAACCCCTTTCTTTACCCTTTACTTTATCTGGCGAATGAAGTCAGTCAGAGCGTTTAATTATGAGACCTATGCCAATATTTAGTGATGAATTTATGCCACAAGGACATCCTATTCTCATAATTTGTGCTACGATAGTTTTCTTGAAAACATCAGAAAACGTTCGAGCTTTGGGTGCTGCCAATTTTCACATGTGATTATCACTAAATTAACGGCACAGATTCCGAAACCTACGTCAATATTTATTGCTGAGTTTTTGCTTCAAGAACATCTCGCGCTCATAATTTGTACTACCATAGTTTTTGAGAAATACCAAAAAACTTTGGGTGCTGTTGGCAGCGCTCATAACGGCACAACTTATAGGACCTTCACCAATATTTAGTGCTGAGTTTGTGCCACAAGAATATCCTATTCTCATAATTTGTGCAACTATAGCTTTCATTAAAATACCCAAAAAAATTGCGATATCACGCTGTACACTCCATCCCTCGCTTGAAGACCGACACATCTCTTATTTTCTATCCAAAAATAAAGATGATGGCTAGCCGCTAGACAGCTGTCTTTTTGAAAATAATATGTATAGTCCCAGGTTGTTTAGAACCTGCCAGTCTACCCCTGAAGAATCCGACACTTTAGCTCAGTCGGTAGCGTGTCTGCCCACTGAGATAAGTGTCCCGGGTTCGATTTCCTGAATGACTGAAAAATGTATCATTGGTGAAATGTGGGCTTACACTTTAACAGTGATGTATTAACGGTCGGAGACTGAATGTTGTGCCTGTCTTAGTCATAAGTTAGATTATAAAGCGTATGAAGCTACGACAGGCCTAGCTAGCAAGCTGGCAGTGGAAAAATGTATGGCTTGAATAAAAAGATGGCCCAGGCCACAGTTTGGAAACAGTAATAATTGTAAAATGTCTACCCCTGAAGATGGACTAAGCATGTTGCGTGGCGATAGAAAGAGAAGGGGAAATGACCTTTGAGTGAGTAAGGGGTGTACAGCGTTACCTTGAAATGGTTTTAATTGTTTTAATGAAAACTATGGTAGCACACACTATGAGAATATAATACTTGCGGCACAAACTGGGCATCAAATATTGGCCAAAGTCCCATAATTTGTGCAACTATGGGTGCTGCCAGCAGCATCCAAGGTTTTTAAGTGTTTTCTCAAATACTATGGAGGCACACATTATGGAAGGGGAATGTTCTTGTGGCGATAATTATGCTCTAAATATTGGCATAGGTCTCGGAATTTGTGTGGGTAGTTTAGTAATAACATGAATTGTAAAGCTAGAAGCATGCAAAGCATTTGAAGTTTTCTGGTGTTTTCACGAAAACTATTGTAGTAGAAATGATTTAAGTTGGATATTCTTGTGGAACAAATTCAGCACTAAATATTGGCAAAAGTATCATTATTTGTGCTATTATGGGTGGTGCTACGTGAAGTTGGCAGCACCTAACGATTTTGGTGCTAACACAAAAACTACAGAGACACAAATTATGAGAATAGGATATTCTCGTGACACAATTTAACCACTAATGGCATATATACCTCCCTCAAAAGATGTAAGATGCAGCGAACAAAAAGAATGTCTTGGATACATACATACTTATTCACGCTGTTACGTGCATAATGCTCAAAAACCACTCCTTTCTTAATCCATTATCATTAGCTTTATCCACACTGCCTTATCCTTGCATACTTCTTTCGCTTAAACATCATCAATACATCGAGTCATACATGCTCTTTTAATCTTAAAACTCATAATGTTACTATTTTACACACATTCTTCTACAACATTTAACCATGTCTTACATGGCCTAACCCTTCATTTTGAACCACACACTCTACCTTCATATATTTGCTTCGTCACTCAATCCACATTTATCCTAACATGCAAGCACACATTTAGAAATTTTAGAATGGGTGTAGGGGACAGATATATTGGATGGAAAAACATTTCCCTTTCCATCCACGAGTCGTCCATTCGCCCATGCTGAGTTCAAGCCCAGCTTCACCCCCACAAGTAATTACCCGGTACTTCCACTCCAGAAATTGATAAACAACCTCATTGGTCACCACCATAGCCCTCACCCTCCTATTCCATTAGTCTACAAAAAATCAAATATTCTACCTAAGGGAGGGCATGTGCCCCCTGTACCATTCCCTCTAAATTCACGCTTTCTAACATGCCCAAACCAAAGTAAGATGCCTCTTTCACATTGATATATTAGATTCCCTTTCAAATCACACTCCTTCGGTACCCATTCATTAATGACTCTGTACTGCAAGTTTTTCCCCATACATTTCTTGGACTTCTAATTCCAACCGCATTCACCTTTCTCTTGTGTTTCTCCTGGCAAATCCACGCTTCAAATCCATACAACAATGTTTGTTTTAGCACACCTTTGTAAACTACCATCTTTGCTTCTTTCAATACTGCTTTATTCTTTGTACCATCGGTGACCTGGCGGTCTAGGGGTAAGGTGTCGGACTTCTGTACTGGGGTCCGGGGTTCAATCCTCGGTCCCGGCACAAATTTACCTGATTACCAAACCCTTCCTTCACCTCTGACAAGACAGCTTGTGAATGTGGGGAATGCCAGGCCTCCACCGTGGTTCGTATTCCACGTTAAACTGTAGGTCCTCCTATTTCATCTCACAATCACCCTACCATTACACATTAGCGTGAGTGCGTATAATCCGAACGGGTAGTAAGACGCGGTGCTAATAATAATATTCTTTGTACTAGTCCATATAAATTCAACTACTCTCCGAGATGCATTTACCCGTCTGTCAATTTCACAATTTATCTTTCTACTTTTTTAGAACATTCTGCCTAGATACACAAAATTATTCACTTGTTCTAACAGTTTTCCATTTATACCAAGTTGTCAATCATATCCTGATCCGTCCTTTTCAAAATCTATCACCTTAGTTTTAGAGATATTTATACAAAAATCCATTCTGCCTGTAGCCACATTCGCTTAGTTTTATTGGCAGTACATTATTGTTTTATATTTTTTATATAGCATAAATATTTCTCATCGATTTCTAAAGTTAAATGTAAAGATTATTATATATTTTTATTGTAAAATTGTGTTGATACAAATACTGTTTTATTTAGTTCAAATATATAGGTTTATTTAATGAGAACTTCACAGTAGTCTCTTATAATTAGATGAATATAAACTCTTCTTAAAAATTTATTGTTTTAACATTTTTCAAAGATTAGGATTATATAATTTTAATTTTAGATTTATACAACCTTTTTAAAAGATTACAATTCTAAAACCCTTTCCGAAGATTACGTTGTGATAAAATTGATCAAAAGCTGCGTTTCTATAAACTATTTTAAAGATTGGATTGTTTAACCTTTTTCAAGGGTTAGTTTGATATAAACTTATCGATTATTATTTAATTGATAGCTTCTTGTACGATTGACAGTATTATTGCTTTATAGCTTTTTTTTAACCTAATCAATGGAAAAATAAGTCATAATCAAGTGCATCTTAAAATAGTGTTTGTATAAGCTGGATAATGTTTGACCCACACACCTAATTCATAACATAATAAAAAGTGCTATATAATATAAAAAATATTGGATGTATGGATAAATTTGGCCCTTATAGCATTTTTACAAAAGTTTAATTAGGATTATCAACAAATATTTTATATATGAATAAATACAATAATTACACTAGATCTATTATTACTACTCTACATATTATACTATATATAATATTAGTGAATTTATATAGAGAGAGTTAAGAAAATTGGCTTTAATTAACTAATAAAAAAAATATTGGTGGCCGCATGGCCTAAGGTGCTACTCTCCTAGTGGACTAGATTTCCGATGACGGAGATCAAGGTTCAAATATTGGTTAGGTATACTGAGGGTGGTTTTTCTAAAAAAAATCCACTCTTTCTCTCTCCCCATGCAAATGCAAATACACTTCCTATAAATATAGCTTTCCACATCCTTAAAACTATTAGTGTAATTAATACATGAGCTTATAGCCGTAACGGGTAGTAAGACCTGGTGCTAAAAAAAATATGGACGCGCATACTAGATGTCTAGGTCTTTGTATGATGATGTTTAATTTATTCTTATTTCAAAAGAGTTTAGTGTCTTAAAAATAATTATTTAATTCAAGTATAAATTGGTAAAAAAATTACACAAAATAATGCAACTATTTGATGTTTTAAAACAACAAGAGTCAAAATAAATTAAGTAAACACTTCTCTAATTAACTTCAAACACTCTTATGGAGCAATACTACTATTAAATTAATATTTGGAAATGTTTGATTGTTTCTAAGAACATGTAATGAAAGTGTGTGTAAAATAATTTAAAATTATATTGTTATTCAAATTCAATAGAGATTTTAGACAAGTGCCAAGTATATCCTTAAAGTATAGCTGATGAAACACTCATGGACAGCTATTTAAAAGTGTGTACTTGATAATCCTTTCAATAACGTTATTATATTACTAGATTTACTTGAGTTTTAATGGGTTTTAAAATGATCACAACCCGTATCAGTTGGCACGTGAACTATACGTCAAATTGGTTTGGTCTGATTGGCCAGTAATTAGGAGAATGAGGTTCAAATCATGCCTGAGTGTATTGAAAGTTTTTTTTCTCAAATGATTTTCCAATCTCCCTCCATGCTATTGCTGGTAAATTTCCTCTAAATTCTACCGTTCTCATTCCTACTCTATTGGTGTGATTAAATACGTTTAGCCCGGAACGGTAGTAAAATTTACTGTCTCATAATCTTCTCATATACAGTATATTAACTAACTTAAGATCACACCAAAAAGTTAGTAATCTACAACCAAACCTGGTAAACACTTGTTTATTACTATCTAAATTATTTAAATGTTGTGCTACCAAATATTAGAACCTTTAAATTGTTGCAAAGCCAATCGTATTGAAACGGTTAATAATTATTCATAGTTTTATACAGACTTAAAGCTTCAAGGTAGAGAACGATATTAGGGTTTAGTAGGCCTAGTGTTCGATTGAAAGTTTCATATAAGAAAGTTTTAATAAGATTATTTAATGATTGAAAATTTAATTTAAACATATAATCAAATTTTATACTGATTTGGAAGTAATTTAACCTTATTAAAATTGCGAGTACTAAAGACTGAACATTAGTAATATTTAATGGTTTTTATATAGTTTACTCTTTTATTTTTCTTATACAAACTAAGTAAGAATAACAATTTATGATACAGAAAATATGTATCTAGAGATTTAGCATGTTTATTGATGGTTTATCATAGATTTTTATGAGGGTAACTACCTATGTGACAAATCCTAAATTCGTTTTTCCTTTAATAATGTTGAATGTTTAAAACTACAAAATATTACTATGAGTCAAATAGTTCCAAAATTAGAAAAATTATATATATTAGCGTCTCATTAGCTTTCACACCGTACTAGGAATAAAACATGACTGCACATAAATTATCCATAGATTTTTAAAAGGCCTATGACTACGTTAAACGAAACAAATAATATTGAAATTTTAGTAAAGTTTGGGATGCCCAAAAATCTTGTTGAGTTAATTGAGGTATGTTTGACTACTACGCGTGGCAGGGTACGGGTTGGATGTCAGACAATTTCAAATACATAATGGGATGAAACAAGGGGATGCACTTTCCTCGTAACTTTTTAATCTAGCCTTAGAATATGCTATTAGGGTAATGCAAGAGATTAGGGAAGGGTTGACACTAAACGGTGCATTGCAGCTAACTATTAGGATATGCCAATGATTTAGCTTTGTAAGTAATCTGTTGCAAGAAATGCAACACATTATTAGAGGCTAGTAAGGAAACAGGTTTAGAATTGAACGCTTAAAAAACTAAGTATACAATCATTCAGAGAATACAGATTGGGGACGATAATTGAGATAGTACTGCGAACAACACTTGATTTGACAGGGTTAATGAGTTAAAATATTAAGGAACAATTTTAACTTGCAATAACTATATCAGAATGGAAACTAGGAAATGAATACAGTCAGGAAATGCATGCTATTATTCGGTGAGTAAATGGTTGACATCTCACCGGCTTTCAAGAAATGTAAAACTCAAAATATACAAAACAATAGTTTTTACCTGTTGTCCTCTATGTTTGTGAAACGTGATCTTCTTTTACCTTACGTGACAAAAATATATTTAGGGTTTTCGAGAACAAGATGGTTTGGAAGACATTTGGTCAAAAAAGGTATGAGGCTACTGGGAAGTGAATGAGGTTACATGATGATGAGTTATATAGCCTATATTCATCACCAGACATTGTTAGGGTTATCAAATCTAGCAGATTACGATGGGCAGGACATGCAGTGCGAATGGAAAAACCAAGAACCATGATTAGAGTATCCACTGATAAACCCAATGGAAAGGCCTAGACGCAGTGGGAGGATAACATTATAACGGACCTGAAAGAGATAGGATGTAATGAGGTGAAATGGATAGCACTAGCTAAAGATAGGGATAGGTTGCGTACTTTTGTAAGTGTGACAATGGACTTTAGAGTTCGTAATGCCTTGGAGTAAGTAATTAAGTAGAAAGATGTTAACACATATTCGTAATATGTACAGTACATACTAATAAATGCTATAGCTAAATGACTGAATGGTTTAAACTTAAAAGATAGTTTCTAATTTGTATAGAATTAGTTAAAATGTGTTTATACTAGTTCCTTTATTAATTCTAGCGTGGATGAAGAACGCGATGTAATGTACGTAGTTTAAAGCTATCATACATTGATGTTCATTACTCTTGATTTGAGAGACTATTTTGGTTTTATATAAATTGTTTTTCACCGTATTTTCTATTTTGGTTTTTTTAGTACTGAATAAGCCTGGCAGAGCTACGAGTGCCTAAAACTGAACTCTTGTGAACTCTTGAGTGCCCGTGTCATGAATATCCCAATTATTTTGCACTTCCAATCCAGAATTAAGTTCGAATGCCAAGGAGGTCCTCAGCGTTCGAAGTCAGTTCTTAATACGTATTCCTTAACATACCTGGTTACAACAGGGCTTAAATGGGCATGAACGACCTTGTCTTGAAGTACGTGTTAAAAATACTGAGCAAAGCCATGTATTCTCTTTCAAGTTATTGTAAATGTATTGTTCAATTAAACGCATCTATTGTCTATAGTTTATTTTTCAGACCGAGAATCACGCGTTGGATACTTCCGTCCCTTTAGTATTCAGTATCAAAACGAACATAGGACTACCAGTGACTGCAAATGTAGTCAGTGAGATTTGAGTTGGGTTTTTTTTTCCCCCATAGCTAAGAAATATTTGTCTCAGCTATGGTCTATTTGGGAGAGTTAAAAATGTTGGTAAATATTTGTTGCTGGAGTAAATACAATGCAATGATTGTGTGAGCTGATTATCTTGAACACCACTACCACGCTTCCCACCCTACCTGGCTCCCTTCTCTATGTCAGAATATCACATATGTTTTTTTTGTTTGTAATGGGTATTTTAAATATTAATCATAAGAAATAGAAAAATATACCTTTATTTAATTCAGGTAGTTTTTAGCTCATGCTTGTTCCAAGCAGGAGAGGATGCGGGGGATTTTTTTTTAATTTTTACCGGTGAAATATTACATTTAATTTGGCCCAGCATATGCTTAAATAACACTATTCTTAAATTTAAATATCAAAATTATAAGTGGGCATCGGCGATTCACTATTATCAATTTGGTAGCTGCAGTCACTAACATAATTTTTTTTCTACGGGTGGCCCTGGCTATAGCTTACTATTCAGACAGAGAAACCACGTATCCTTTCAGTGGTCAGTTTAAAAACTAAATGGCAGTTAGTTGTGTGAGATCAACAATAAGTTGAGTGGTGGTTACTATACGAAGTGAAAGGTACCATGTAAAGCTACTCTGAACTTTGTTTAGTGGTTAGATGAAAAGAAAATATAAAGCCTGTAATGATGTGACAGTACTGATAACAATACTATCTAGAATAGCTCATTTTGCTGCCATTCGATTCAAGGTATGAAACTTTCACACAATTCTATGGATCATGACATGAGCTAGTTTACTCGCTATAATAATACTCTATTAACACTCATTATTTGAACTATTGTTTGTATAGTCATGTTATAAATCAGTTTGTAAAGAGTACATTCATTATAAGACTTTTTTTAATCCCTAACTTGAGCTATGAATAATAGACCAAGTGGAATGAGGTCATGTTTTAAAGCGACCATTTGGTATTTCTTATTATGTTTTTACCGTGATTACTACCAAATGAGGTAGTAGGAGCCGGTGCTAAGTAAAAACTACCAAATGCATGGTCATATTTTAAAGAAACTTAGCAGGGACTTTATTTTAACCTAGGTCAAACTATATATGCATATATCTTTTTTTTTATTTAGTATTAATTTGTTTTCTGTCTAATTTGATCACCAAGGAAAACTATCGAATCACAAACCAAGGAATAATTTTAGGAGGTATTCCAACTTGAAATCTAAATGGAAGTTCTAAGATTGTAGTAAAGATAAGAATATGACATAATCCTAAAGTGATGTACTTAGCATTTTTTTAATGGAGGGAGTGGGGTTTACTGTTCACATAATATCTAGTTATTTGCTTGGAAAAAAAATTGAAATAGATTTTTTTATGTATTGCGTCTCACTACCTATCCAGGCTACCCGCATATTTACACTAACGAAATAGGAAGGAGGAAGACTGAATTTAGAATAAATGTGCCCACATATAGGTGGAAGAGACGTGGGAATTTTTAATAAATAGCACCCTCATTGCAACAGGCCTTTACCCCCCCATCAGCACAATACTATTGCGAGAGCCGCTCCTTAGACCAAGCAACCACAGATTTGTGTAGTGTGAAATATTATTTTAGAGAGAGCAGCTGAAAGATTATTATTTTTGTTTCCAAATATATACCGTGTACTAACCACAATACATTGTCAGGAAAATCATGTCTCTCATATTACGGTGGGAAGGACATGTGGCGTGAACTAAAGAATATAAAACCAAGAAAAGTGCATTGATTAGTAAACCAAATGAAGAAAGAACATTTGGAAAACCTATACGCCAATGGGAGGATAACATTAGCATGGACCTGAAATAGTTTTAGTGTAATGAGGTGGACTGGATAGAACTATCTCAAGATAGAGATAGGGGGAAATGAGGTGGACTGGATAGAACTATCTCAAGATAGAGATAGGGGGAAATGAGGTGGACTGGATAGAATTAGCTCAATATAAAGATAGGGTGTAATGAGGTAGTATGGAGAGAACTAGCTCAAGCTAGAGATAGGGTGTATTGAGGTTGACTGGATAGAACTAACTCAAGATATGAATAGGGTGTAATGAGATGAACTAGGCAGAATTAGCTCAAGATAGGAATAAGGTTTAATGAGGGTGACTAGATAAAACTAGCTCAAGATAGATATAGGATGTAGTGAGGTGGACTGGATAGAACTAGTTCAATATATAGGTAGGGTGTAATGAGTTTGACGGGCTAGAACTAGCTCAAGATTAAGATAGGGTGTAATGAGGTGGACTGGATAGAACTAGCTCAAGATAAAGATATAGTGTAATGAGGTAGACTGGATAGAACTCAAGATAGAGATAGGTGGCGTACTTTGGTAAATGCGTCATTGAACTTTCAAGTTCCTAATACAACAGAGTAAGTAAGTAAATATATAAAATTAATATGAAAGTGAGGCAATCCTGGTGATAGTAAAATTATTAAACTAATATATTTGGGAGATATAATGTGTTGTTTGTATGTACGAATGAGAAAAACCTTTTTGCGACATACGATTTCAATCACGTATTCCCAGAGCCTAAACACATATGTCTATTTTTTTAAATGTCAACACCACAACACCATTGTAGAAAAAACTAGCTACATGTTACTTCCTTCATGTGCACGTTTTTATTTATTCACATGATTAATCTACCGCGTTGTGGATATTTTGTTTATTTTAAACTCCTTTCTTTAATAATATTAACTTCTAAAACATATCCAGCAGCTTCAAATGCTGTTTTATTTTCACTTTTACGGTATTTGAGAACAATAGCGTTCATAATATCGAAATTTAGAGTGCTTTTCAACGAATATAATGGTTTTTTAAAAGTAATTACCACTCCAGTTTACTGTCCAAACCAAGGAAGTTAAACAAGTATCGATACTTTACTAATATCGATATTTTCCTTTTTTCTTTATACTTTTACTATATTAGTACTCACACGCACGACTTTTTTGCTATCTTACCTCATGCTGGGTTTAAATGTTTACTAGGGTGTTCTGTGGAGGAAGAACAAGTGACACTATTTCTAAATTCTCACTCATTTTCTGCATGACAAGCAACTCTAGCCATTCAATCTCTTTAACTTATAATTCATAGCTGTTCTTTCATCTTTGTTTATCAATGCGGCTGCCGGGGCGAGTGGTGACCAGTCTACTACCTCTTCCAATATCAATGCGCACGGTTATCACAAACTAACAAAAGAAATTTTTGTAGACTTAATGAACTCAGTCAACTCAAGGGTGCCCCAAGCAGACGAAGCAGAAAAGTTAGTGTCCGTTGTTTGAGGCAAGCAGATGAAGCAGGGTGAGGCGTCCATTCATCTGTTGTTGTTATTATTATTGTTATTTATTATTATTATTATTATTATTATTATTATTATTATTATTATTATTATTATTAGCACCGCGTCTTACTACCCATTCGGGTTATATGCATTTAGGCTAATAAGTAATGGTAGGGTGATTGTGAGATGAAATGGAGGACCTACAGCTTAACGTGGAATCCGAACTACGGTGGAGGCCTGGCATTCCAAACATTCACAATTTGTGATTAATACACAGCTTGTCAAAGGTGAAGGAAGGGTTTGGCAATCAGATGAATCCGTGCTGGGACCGAGGATTGAACCCCGGACCCCCAACACAGGAGTCTAACACCTTACCCCTAGACCGTTCTATTGTTTTTCTAGTTAATAAGTTATCTTGATAGAGTGTATAAACGACGAATGTAGTTTAAAAAATGGCACCTCCCATAAGTGAATTATGGAATATTTTTAAGAAGTTGGATAGTGAAAAAGCATCGTGTGAAAAAAGAAATCCATACGGATACTTTACTGTTATCGCAGCTGACACCCCCCTTGGTAGATAATCAAATTCGCAATCCCCCCCTCCCCACTATATTTGGGATATGTATATTTTAAAAATGTTCATGCTTTCTAGTCGTTTCTTTATTCTATACTAAAATCACTTTAACACTGGTAGGATAATGGCAGAAAAATATGACAAGATTATCGTGATGGTTGGCATTTTTTTGTTTTCATCGTTTGTTGAATATGGGTTTGACATTTGACAGAGCACAGCGCAAATCGCTTTCCACTACAAGTTATCAAAGCTATTTAGTTTTTATGAGAGTCGATAGTGAAGATTCAGTGGTGTTGTACGTGGCCGCAATGGTAACTTAAGGTGGAGTGGTAGTGAGCGTGAGTTTAGGACAGTATTTTTGCAGTTTTTATAGCACATCTTTTGTCCTAAATATGTTTTTGCTATAAAAACTGCAAAATTAATGCACTAAACTCGCGCTCACTAGCACCCCACCTGCAAGGTTTTCAAACTGTGCTCCACGTAGCCCTTGAACCCCGCCTGTTATTTAAGGCTCCGTGAGACAATTTTATAATATTCTTTATTTGTTTTTCACACTATAAAATAGCATCAATAAATAAATAGGATTGCCAATTTTTTCAAATCTTAATAAAGGACATTTGCCAAAGGTGCAGATAGAAAATGTGAGATCTTACGATTGTTGTGTAATTTTCTACTTGTAAAAGTTTACTGTCGTTATTGAATGTTCATAATATTAGTGTAAAATTACCATGAGAGTTCAGGCCTGTATTTTTTCTAGTGCAAGGGCTCCTTTGGTTTAAAAAGTTTGTGATCCTCTGGTCTAGGGGGAGGGTAGAGAGGAGATTTAGGGGGCGAATCTGAAGCTTGCTAGCTTGAAAATAAACACGTGCAAGCACAATTTTGGCTGGTCACTGAATGTATTACAGCTGGTAGGTAGTGTTGCCAATATTTCAAAAAATTCTACTCCCCCCCCCCCCCCCCCCCC
>CABFVZ010001645.1:47676-58980 GCA_902151445.1 Timema monikensis | reverse complement strand
CCCCCCCCCCCCTCCCCCAGGTTTGGAACCACTGGACTAAATTATTATTATTAGCACCACGTCTTACTGCCCATTCGGGTTATACGCAACACTGGACTAAATTAAAAGTCAGAAAAGTTTCAAATAATATTTTTTTTATCACTATTTGAACAAAGCTAGTTTTTCAATAAATTAGTGAATTAAAGTAAGCCTATCATGTGAAAAATAGCCAACCAGTTATGCTACATATAATTTGATTGAAATGGTTATAGCTAAGTAAAATATATAAAATTATATCAAACTGAATTTTTAAATTTGTGGACAAAACTAGTTTTGGTAGAGCGGTCCATAATTTTGCGACATTCCAGATTATTTTATTTACCTTACACGGGTAAATGTTAAAATTCGGCTTTTTCTTGACACAACGTGCCAATTGGAAACTTGGCTTGATTTGTATTACACTAAGAGGGTATAAACAGATTAATTTATTTTTTATAAAAACTAAAGTTAATAAATAAATACTCTATTAGACTTGTAGAGATCCTAAGAATGGGAAAAGTTTTTGACCGGTAAATTGCAAAATAAATTTCTATTTTATTAAAATGTTGATGTAATTATAATATTTTAGGCAAGGGTGTAGCAGCAGGGTAGACTTTGGGACTAAGTCTTCCCAAACCTTCTATTGAACAGCTAATAAAAAAGATAATTGCCAAAAGTTTATAATTTGTATTTTATTATAAGTTTAAAAACGACACCCAAAGTGATCAAACTCAAATAAATGCTTCTTGCAGGGAGAAAATGTTATTTATTTCCCTTCCCTTATTGAGACTCGTCTTACCTTGTAGCAAATATTTTTCTAGTTGTCATCACTTATTGCCAGCCCCTCTGACCCTTCTTTAGGGGTAACGCTATTAACCCCGAGAAGAAGCTAGTTTCAAGTGAGTTGTCAAATTGTATTTGTGCTTAGATGCTGGGCTAACATATTAATAAATCGGTATTACTTGTACTATTATTAATATAAATAAAACATTATATCGCAAACAATACCAAACTAAATGTCTTTACTTCTAAGTACTAATTTATTAAATTTATATGCAATAATTTGTGAACAATTTTGATTTTTTAATATGTATTGTTTAGTGTGCCATTATAAATCTGACTTGCCGTGTGAACAAAAATCAGTATTTAACATAATATTTATAAACCGTCGGCTAGAGATAATACAATATATAATAGTTAAGACGATTTTAACTTAACATTCTAGTTTCCCCTTCTTCATAATGTTAGCTACTACACAACTGATTTTAAGAGCTTAAATTAAATGTATAGTAATTTAAATATAATTAACTATGTGTCACTAATAAATAATCGGTGGTTTGAACAATTCCATTCAAAAGTGATGTATAATCAAAGTGGAATCAAATTTAAAATATAACACTAAAGCTATGTCTAATGTATAACCATTTAAATTAACTTTTCCAAACTTTACAAAACTATAATATATTAGACACCATCTCCTATATCCATCAGAGAAGTGGGCAATCTATGACCACTGGTCAATGTCACCCACCCTCTCCATTTGGGAGAAAGCACATATGGGAATTTGAAAATAATTGCTTCAGTTTCCCTTTGTCATCCTTATTGAATATCAATTATTACCTGAAAAAAAATACTTACAAATTTCACTGAAAAATTATCTCATATCATGCCTTCCAGGGATATTTTACATACCCCGCTCGATATGGGACTGAAGGCTTTGCTTCCCGTCCGAAGTAAAGTTGTCCTTCGGATTTTTATCGTTCTGTAAAAATCCATCAGCCTCAGCCGGGTTTGAACCCACGAAATTCGGGTCTTGAGGCAAGCACTTTTTTTCTAAGTTCACCAAAGTCAACAAATATATTTTAATAATCTAGAGATTAATATTATTTCACCCACATAGGTGGGCACATGGGCGAAGTAATCAACCTTATGTTTTATATTTGGCCAGTGATGGTGAGGTCAGGTATCTAATCCTTCATCGGGTATACCGAGGGTGGTTTTTTCATGGACGGGTACACTTCCTCTTATTTTTACCTCTCTCTTCTAAACATCATTAGTGTGAGTACTTGTAGATATCCCGGACGGTTTTAGAGAGTGATGAACATAAAAAAAACAGCAATCTAATTTCCAAACTAACAGAATATATGTTTGAATGACAGTATGAGTATCTAGACGCAGATCTCTACCAATCACTCAATGATCTCGGACAAGAGCTGACAAAGATTTCCACACCAGTTTTAAATTGCTCCAAAACCTCGACCAAGAAAGTTGTTTTCGTTGTCTTCTATTCCCTGATATATGATCTAGTTACTACAAGTCTAGCATAAGAATAATATTATTGAAGGCGCAGGGAACCGGTTCCCAAAAGCTGATGCTAAATATGGTTTGAGGCCTCTGGTTTCAGACCAGTGGGTTCGGATCAGGCGAGGTTTGCCACGACTTGACCGCCGCCCACAGAGTAAGTTAACTGGTTCATTGTGCAACCCAGGAATTGACTAAGCTATCTTACACAATTCAAACCCAGCGAGGAGGGCCAAATGTTCGAATAACACACTCTTGTATCACCGCTACGTTCAAGATGGCTCACGTAGGTGTGGACAAATTAAACACGCTAATATTACTGTTACATTCTGAATGGCTCATGTTAATAGTATTGTGTGAATAAATAACACACTATAATAATACTGTTACATTCTGAATGGCTCATGCTAATAGTATTGTGTGAATAAATAACACACTATAATAATACTGTTACATTCTGAATGGCTCATGTTAATAGTATTGTGTGAATAAATAACACACTATAATAATATTGTTACATTCTGAATGGCTCATGTTAATAGTATTGTGTGAATAAATAACACACTATAATAATACTATTACATTCTAAATGGCTCACGCTAATAACCATGTGTGGACAAATAACACATTCCAACAATACTGTTACATTCTGGATGGCTCACGCTAATAGCCATGTGTGAACAAAAACACACTCTAATTTTAGGATGACGTTCTGGAAGGCTCCCGGTAATAACGATTTTAGGACAAATAATTAACTTAATATTTCTGCTATATCTCCTACAACCAAATACAATACTAATTAATTTGAGGGGTTTTCCTGTAGTCTTCAGTTGAATTTAGACCAGTGAAACCATGTTTTTTTAAATAAAATATTGAAAAATATATTACTATAAAATTGAAATACTATTTCACTGTTTCTATTTTCGCAGGTGTAACGTGCCGAGTGTAGAAATCACACTTCGATACAAATTTTTGGTTCAGGCTTAATCTCGTATCTAAATATCCGGTTAATCGACCGTGAGCCGGGCTCTTAAATGGGGATAAGGATTTATCCACCAAAGCTATTTTCCATGTTCTCTCTTCAGAGTAATACTGGTGCTTATTATTATTTTAATCTAGTGCGTTACATAAATAATAACTACTTTATTAAAAGTATTAATAAAAAAACTTTCGTGGAATAATTGCTGACAAATTGTGCAATGAGGAAAAGTTGCTTTCTACATTGCCAAGACAAGTGGGGCGGTTCAAAATAAATATTAATAATCTTACTAACACGCTTTGGTGGTCGACTGATCTCTAAACTAGAAGGCATCACTTTCGCAATATACTGGATTCCCGATTACGAGAAGATAATAGTGTGTTTTTTTCAGAACCACTCGGTGACCTGGTGGTCTAGGGGTAAGGTGTCAGACTTCTGTGCTGGCGGCCGGGGTTCAATCCGCGGTCCCGGCACAGATTTATCTGATTTCCAAACCCTTCCTACACCTCTGACAAGACATCTTGTTAATGTGTGGAATGCCAGGCCGCCACCGTGGTTCGGATTCCACGTTAAACTGTAGGTCCTTCATTTCATCTCACAATCACCCTACCATTACACATTAGCATAAGTGCGTATAACCCGAACGGGTAGTAAGACGCGGTGCTAATAATAATAATAATAATAATAATAATAATAATAATAATAATTCAGAACCACATCTTACTACCCTTTGAGCTATAATTCTATGTACTAATCACCCTGCTGTGTTAGGAATTAGGAAGGTTAAATTTTTAGGAAGTGCACCCGCAAATGCATTTAAGTAGAGTGTAAAACCATTTAGGGAAAACCACCCTCAGTGCATCCAACCGGGATAGAACCCCGATCTCCCCATCTTTGGCAGTCCAGTCTGTTGCGAGAGTAGCGAGAGTAAACCATGCGGCCTCCAAAGTGGGTCTAGTTAACTGTTCGAATTTCGGTCAGAGGTACAGAGGGTGGTTTTCCCTAAAAGGTTTATCACTCTCTCTCTCTCTCCACACAAATGCAGGTACACTTCCTCTTAATTCAACCTCCATCATCCCCAACACATTAGAGAATGTGAGGGATGCCAGGCCTCCACCGTGGTTCGGATTCCACGCTAAACTGTCGGTCCTCCATTTCAGCTCACAATCACCCTACCATTATACATTAGCGTAAGTGCGTATAACCCGAACGGGTAGTAAGACGTGGTGCTAATAATAATAATAATAATAATAATAACACATATAATTCATATGCGTGCAGCCCTAACAGGTATAATAAAACATGGTTTAAAAAATGTATATTATTTTGGTTCGGAAATAATGTACTACTTTAGTTTTCACTCATTTACTTAATTATACATAATAATTATATTTGATTAAATCCAATGTTGAATAACCTCCCTAGTGTAAATGGGTGAATTGAAATCCATCATTTCGTTTGAGAACCCTGCACATGAATCGTACAACTTACTTCTACATTGCCAACGAAATGATAAGTCGAAAGCTACGTCCATCTATATAAATTAAAAAAATATACTTCGAGTGTAGACATTATTGGAGTAACTGTAAATTAACTTGCAGACATGGAGTAAATATGTTATTTGTTTGAGCATAGGTAGTGTATATAATAATAATAATTTTAATTTATTATTTTTAATATTCCTATTAAACTACATTCTATATAATCCATGTGAGGATTAATAGCGTCTTGCACTACAAATTACTCATACTGTGCTACAACCAAATTTCGAATTAGTGCTTGCTTCTCAAAGGTCGGACAGTAATTGAGTTTAAAATCGCCACGATCTTGATCACAACTAAGGCCAAGAAATATTGCTATGAGATTTCTAGTGAGTTCCTTAGAAAATATCTCGTAATTTGATGTGCCTATTCTAGAAAAATTAAAGTGCATTCTATATTCCAGAGTATAATCTTTTTGAGATGTTGAAGTAATTCCCGTCCACTATATCTATTTTCTAGGGGACTCGTGTCAATGTATATTTTTTAAACTTAACCTGACTCATTTATCATAATGTTCCATTTAAAAAAGAAGAGAATCTGAGAAATATAGGCCACTTTAAAATCTGAATATTAAGGTCAATTTGCTATTCATTATTATTAAAATTAGAAAAACCTCTAAAATGTGTGCTTAAATAGCCTATATGTAAGAACTCCAGGTTGTAAGAAAGTGATCAATTTTATTAGGTTAACTAAGGTTAGGTTAATGAGTGTTCAAAGTTAAGTAAGATAATTTAGGTTTGGTTCAATCAGGCTAAAGCTAGTAGATTATAGGCCATGTTAAAATAAGTTTTATTTAGTTAGTTTGGATATAAATTTTCATAACATTAAGATGAAAGCTCGCAATCCTGTGTGTAGAATTTTCTCTGATAGTTCATGGCTCTAAAATATTAAATCTTAAGTAAGCAAACCATAGCATAACATTCTTTTTTTAATGTTTATAAATTCGAATTTTAAATAATATATAATTAATTTATAACATATTATTACTTAGTAACGTCTTGCAAGAAATCTTTAAAAATAGATTTAGTTATTTTAACCACTCAAATTGACAACACTTTTGACTAAAATAATTTTATGGGGTAGAAATATTTATTTCAAATAAATTATTTATTAAATTTTGTATTTACTTTTTACCAATTTAACAGCTCAAATTTCTGGGTTGGGAATTTCATTAATGTGTCTTATAATTCTGACAAGTGTTAATCAATTTATAAAAAATACTCTTGAATGTTTCGAAGCACTGCCATGGAAACCAGTGATGTATGGGGGGTTGCCCCGTCCTGTTGGAACCACACTTGGGCATTGTTCAGTTGCAATCTTCGAAAAATGTTCCCACAACGCCTTATTTCACTTTTTGGATATATACCATAGCAACGCCAGCGCAGTCACCCGATCTATCAGCGTGTGACTACTTTTTGTGGAGTTGTCTGAAGTCGAAAGTTTTCATTGATAAACCATGCACTTTGGAAGAACTCAAGGTTGCTATCGAACGTAAAATTAGGGCAATAACGATAAACATACTTCGTGATGTCATGACTAACTTCAGAGCAAGACTTCAACAATGTGTGAATGAAAATAGAGGACATTTAAAAGACGCTATTTTCCATACATAGCTTGTGTTCTAAAAATGGATTCATAGTGTAAATAACAATGGCAAAATATGCTGAATTTAATGACAAAATGTAAACAAGTTATTGTTCGAAAATACAAAAGTTATTACACTTGCAAAATCGTCATATATATCTGCCGCACCCTTTATATTCTGTTAGCTCTGCAAATATACTTAAAAAGTCGTTGGAAATGAGCTGTAGTCACATTCTCACATTTTTTTAAATACCAGTACTATGAGTATAGGTGGTTAAAAAATGAGCACTGTTAGAATCTTTCAAATTAATTTTGGAGGACTCATTTTTAAATATCGCATCGTAGAACTAAATATTGCGTTAGAGATGAACGTTTGTGTGGTCATTTCTCACTTAACAAGGCGGCCCCCTTAAGTTTAAGTTAGTCTGAGTTTTATTAATAGTAATAAATGTATGAAAATGTGACATTAACTCAATTTAAATGAGGTTTTAAGAATATTTGCTGAGCTATGAGTCTATACGTGATGAAAAAATGCTTTATATTTAGCCTTCCTCTAACAAATCCAGTAATTTTTTGATAGGCTCAAAACAGAAGATTTTAAGCTAATTGAAAATAGCAGCGGGTTTTCTTCTGTATCTCGAGATAGTAAGTTTTCTCTTCTTTTTATTATTGACATGACAAAGGGTGGTTCTAGGTGAAGGTAAGAAGGGAGTATAGGCTTAGACAAAATGGAGAAGTACTTCAAGAAAACGAGACAGCCGTGTGGTCAGACAGAGATTGAGACTTTCTCGCTGACCGAGGCGGCCGAGTTAAACCTTTTGGCACATTTCTCATAATATTTCAATTATTGTAATCTTGTGAACAAATGTGACCTGTTTTAAATATGCCTAGATATTTTATAACTTTTTATCTTAATTCAATAAAATATTTATTTTTGGAAAGAGATAGTAAATTTAATTTAAGTTTCTTTTTCTAGAATACTAAGAACTGACTAGTTTGAAACGGATATTTGGTTTGTGGTAAATAGTCATACAGTTAAAATGTATAGGAAATAAAATAATACAGGAACTGCAGAGATTTTTTACCAATGTGTTTGACTACCCCTTCGGGCTATACGCAGATATACTTAGTACGGTTTTTTTGTCTGTTCTTTTTAATAAGAGCAAGATCGAATTTAGAAGAAATATTCCAATACTTATGTGAAGGTAAGGTTGAAAATAATTTTGGAATAAAACATCTTCAGTACACCCGAAAAAGACTCGTTTTCCAATATTTTCGTTATCATTAGACCATTCTGTTGCGAGAGTATCCGCCGCGGTGGCGTAGTTGGCTAACGCGCTAACCGTGTTGAGCTCGACTGCTGAGGACGGGGAGATCGAAGTTCGAATCTCGGTCGGGTGAACTGAGGGTGGTTTTCCCTAAATGGTTTTCCACTCTCCCTCCACGCAAATGTGGGTTCACTTCCTCTAATTCAACCTTCCCAATTCCTAATCCATTAGCGTAATTAGTACTTAAAGCGTATAACCCGAACGGGTAGTAAGACACGGTGCTATTATTATTATTATTTTTGTTGCGAGAGTATAACGCTTTAAACCATTCGACCACTGACGTGTATAATTTATAACTAATTAACGCTGTATAAAAATTACTACATTATAGATGTTTGTTTATAAACCTTCCATATTAGCCCCTCCAATAGCTAAACTTGACCTTCCACTTCTAGATTAAGTGACAAGGTTATCGAACAATAGCTTGAAGAACAATACGATCCAAGAACGGAGAGGGCGGCAGTATTTATATACGTTTAGTAGGTGTCTCCTCCCTGTCAAGGTCATGTTTTCATAGGCTTTATCACCTGCCCATGTGGAAGAACTTAATAGCTCTATTAATGGCAAGAATAAACTATTAAAAGAAAATGTCCTTCATTATCATTGTGATAATTACCAATGTCAAATCCAGGAGCGCACATAGCATATGTGTCAGGGAATTCACTACGATTAGGACACTCAGGTCACTATATTTAACCACATGTTCGGGTTATACGCTTATGAGGTTGTTTTTTTTTCTAATTCGTTAGAGATGAGAAAGGTTGAATTTAGGTGAAGTGGGCCCGCATTTACGTGGAGGGAGGGTCTAATGTAATTTAGTAAAATACAACCTCATTAGATCTGACCGTGATTCGATCCTCGATCTTCCCATCATAAATACTCCGGCATATTGTGAGAGTGACATCTCTGACACTTCGACCACAGAAGTGGGTCAAATTAAAGTAGATTATTATCCTTTATTAGGCATGAGGAAAAATTGAACTGCTATATTTAGTCGTCATACCCTGGTGAGAAATCGCCTAAGCTAACTATAAGGTTTGTAGTAAAACTCAGCGACAGTTAAGATGTTTTGTGGTTTTGTACAAATTTACAGCTCAAGATCTTTTTTTAGAGAGAATTTAGCCACTCTATCTCCAAACAATAAGAACTGTTTCGTAATTCCGTCCATATAATCACCGATTAACGTTTATATATAATATAATATAATATAAAATATTCCGTAATTATTTTAATATTAATTGTAAATTGTGGGACATAGGCAAGTCAAATTTTGGTCGGAAATTGCTCATTTTACAGATGTAAAGCTCAGGAACCTGTGTACAATAAAAGCTTTCTTCTAACTTGCACTCAATTTCCTAAAAGGTTCCTATAGGTTCACCCCTTTAAGAAATCGTAACGTCAGGGCCACACACCTATCTAGGCCTGGACTTAGACCCAAGCCATACAGTTATGTATATTTACATTTTCTTAAAGTAATTTTTTTAAACAACAAAAATAGTTTCGTTAAGCGAAAAGATACAGTTTTAACAAAACCAAAGCTTCACATCCCTTATTGTTGGTTATGGTTTGTATAGAACTGAAATATATACAAAACTCTCTTAAACAAAAAAATATATATTAATACAAAACGGCATTTTGCTAACTAAATATATTGTGCAAAATTTCTAACTTGATGAGAAGTGATAATTTTGTTTTAAGTTCGACTGATAAACACGTTTTTATGTTAAAAGAAAATCGTTGACCTAAAAGGTATAGCTAAATTTACTTTAAGAATTATTGTAGATTAATTACAAACTACCTGTTTTGGTTAACTAATCGACAAAAAATGTGACATTGTGTATAACAAACATGACATTGTTTATAGCAAGCATAACATTATTTTTAACAACCAGGGCATTGTTTATAACAGCCATGACACTGTTTATAGCAACAATGGCATTGTTTATAGCACATATGGCATTGTTTATAACAAGCATGACATTGTTTATAACAACCATGAAATTGTTTATAATAAACATGACATTGTTTATAACAATGACATTATTTATAGCACATATGGCATTGTTTATAATAACCATGACATTATTTATAATATCCATGACATTGTTTATAACAACCATGGTATTGTTTATAACAAACAGGACATTGTTTATAACAAGAATTACATTATTTATAGCAACCACGGCATTGTTTATAATTACCATGTCATTGTCTATAGCAACAATGAGATTGTTTATAACAACCAGGACATCATTAATTAATAGAATTCTATTCTGATAATAGACGAAGTGAAGACAAAAAAATATTGGAGCCAATTCGTTGTAATTTGTGACCTGAAGAGTGTTTACGTACATTACATACATGCAAACCAAATCCAACTGCATAGGGCAATTTTTTTTACATCAAAATGAATTTATATTTAATCAAAATTCAATTGACATGTGTATTTCATTCTGCTCTTTCAGAAAATATAAATTGTATGTGGTTGGAAGGAGAAATTTGAGCAGTTGAACTCATTTTATTGACTCACATCGGTGGAGAATAAAGCATATTCAGAGAAACCCCCTTGAAGCCTAGATTTAAGGGGGGAGGGGGGGAAGTAATTTTTTATTATTTCAGAATATGATTAGTATAATAATGAAATATAATGGTATCCTTGGACCTTAAATTGATATTAGTTAGTATAATACGTTATACATCAAGCTACTGATTTAGATATGACCATTGTACATTTCGTTTACTCTAATTAATGGTAGCAGTATTACCTTTACTATTATACTATGACCCTATCTTAAAAACCTGTGCCATAGTCGAACCGTGTAAGGTAAGTTTGATACAATTTGGGTAAACGAAGGCTACACAAGCTTTTTGAATCCAGGACTTTTGATTTCGCTCTACGTTTATGTTCTAATAAGCTACAAAGGATATATCTAGTCATTTTTATTGTAATAATGTATTATTTAATTTCATCAGTGTCAATAGGGATTCTATAGCAAATAAAAATATTATGGCTACGCGAGTAGGCATTTTTTCTTTTGAGTCGAGTTTGAATGAAAACCAAGGCTGTAGTCAACAAAATTTATGAACAATATATATATGGTTCAAACAATATAAAAATTAAGGCACAAGTACAAATTAAGGGGCTGTGTTACCATAGAAAGTACTTCAGAGAGCTTCTCGAGGTTTTTAATATTTTGGGTAGCTACGACCTTGATGAAAACATGGAGTTTCTTTTCGATTTCGAATAGTATAGTGCAATATAGTTTTTTAAATAGGCAAAATAAAATATTGGGGGTCATTATTTCCTATGAAAAGATGTCTAGTAACTCTCGGGAAAAAATAAAAAATTCTGAGTACTCAAAATTTTCGAGTTTTGTAAAAATCTTTGGGTCAAGTTCAAGCAGCTACTAAAACTCGACTCGAACTCAAATTTTTTAGTACTCATACACCCCTATATATATACTGTTTAACGTTCATTACTTTGTGTCAAGAATATTTTCTAACATATATATATATATATATATATATATATATATATATATATATATATATA
>CABFVZ010001645.1:26749-43951 GCA_902151445.1 Timema monikensis | reverse complement strand
CCCCCCCCCTCCCCAAAAAAATGAAAGAGTATTTTGTTGGGTTGTTAAGATTAAATACTCAGCGAAGTTTATACACAAAATAGCAAAGAGAGTTTATTAATGTGAACTTATTTACAATTTACAATACCTCTTTGTATACAATATTTTATGTCAGAATGCTATAATCTTGAATTTAGATTTTTATTTTAACTTAAATTTTAAACAAACAATGTATTTTAGTGTAAACTGAGTACGCTATGTCAGAAGTCAGTAAAAAATCCTATCCACTGATACCTTATTTATCGCTGTAGGCTTTGTATTAGTTGAGAAAAAGGGATGTTGACAACCGAAATTATACATAGGATAATTATGGGATGAGGACTTCCCCACAAGGACGCCCGCAGGATTTTTCTCGGGTTATCCCCCAGTAAGGTGGGGGGGTCTGGAAAAATGTATTAAATTTAAGCTTCAAATGTCGCTTTTTAAGGCAATCCTTATCTTCTGAAAATAAGATACAACATAAGAAAAATGTTTCAAATCTATCCAAATTCGTGGGTGGACACTTGACCTTGACGAATTGAATGGTGAATTCTGTTGGAAATGCTCGCGCATGCGCCAAACTATCAACCCTAAAGTCAGCAAGTGGCCTGGTGGTAGTTTACTAGTTATATTCTATAGCCCTCTGTTGGCTGGGGGCATTGTTTTAGCGCTAGTGTTGGGCGGGATTAGCCTATTTCTAATATGTATATAACCTCAGAGTCTCAGTAGGGAAAATCCCCCACCCCGCCCTCCTGCGGGTGCCCCTGCTTCTGCAGTCACGTTGAAGAACACATTTTAGAATCTTACTTTAGTAAAGAGCTGGTTAAAAACTTCATTTTTACTAAAAAAACTAACTCCACATTATATAATATGTTTCTGAAACGTTAGAAAGGAAAAAAAAATCTCAGTGCGATGAACTTAGCTTTGCAAAATTTTGTTTCAACCCGTCTAACAGAACGCATTATCTTATGTTTAATTTGTATTCATAATTTTAACTCGCCAGTCTCAGCACGGGGTTTCACAAAATAACTTTGATAGTGTTGAAGTATCCAAATGAAACGTGGTGGGGGATCGAAGGAATTGCCAAATTTGGCTGAAGCTCTCCGTCTTGTTATTCGTCCCTCGCCCAGTCTGAGTCAGTCTTACCACGTGGGTGACTGACCACGCCACCACGCCCTGGAGAACACAACACGGGCAAGGTCATCCAGCCAGGAGCTAACTAATCTCCTCTCCCACGTATTCAGATGATGTGGGATGAAAATTCGCAACTCTTGGCAGCAGCCATTAGATGTAGATTACTTTGTTACTCCCGGTCCGTACAGTTCACATATTTACACTTATGGGGTGGGGTTGAGGAATAAGGAGACGTGCACCCACATCTATATGGTGGGATGGTTGTAAATCATTAATTAAAATCAATCTCAGTATACCAGGCTGGCATTCGAACCCTAACTTCTCTCTCATCGTCAAACCTTCCACGCGGCTATAAATAATCGTTACTTGCACTGCCTTAGTATAAATTGAAAAAAAGGTTATGATGTGTGCAGAGGAATAAACCATAAACAGAATGATTAAGAAATATATGGGTTTGTACAAATTCAAAGTGGCTGTTTTAGGGCTTCCACTCACCAAACACAAAACGCTTAATTATTTGAATTAAAAACTAAAAAAGTATTGAATTCAAATTAAACAAGGAAGCATATTGGTAATTCAGTTCTAATCAAAATAGCATGGCAGGGTGTAAAATAATAGAATGCAATATTCTGAAAATAAAAAAAGAAAGTAAAGTATTTTGTGAAAGGAACAATAGTTTCAAATTTTTTATTCAACTACGTGTTTGAATTTAACTTAAGTTAAAAAAAATTCACAACTACATCTAAGCTATATAAAATATAGGAGCTTTCTAAACATTTCAAAACATTAATCTATTTTAAGGGCTAACATCTCTTCATAATAATAAGCTAACACTTTATATAAGGATGTCTGCCAAATTAACTACTAAAAATTGGGTGTGTGTTTAAGGTTAAAATAAAATACGGGTATTTTTTTTTTAAACTATCACGCCTAATAAAGTAAATTTTATATTTTTCTGACACATTCTGAAGAAGTAGCTGAAGTGAATTTGTTTGATTTGTAACAATAATAGTTAAGAATATATTATTCACAATTAAACAAGAAAAATAGAAAATAAGCAGATGTTCTTATTTTCTACAGTAATATTCTATTTCCAATTTTTTTTTAATATCCTAAAAACGTGAGTAATATTTTCCTGTGTCATTTTATGTAAATAATTTTAACTGACCAGAGACGTTAGTTCACCAAATCCCTCTATGAAAAGTTTTTTATTGAAATGAATTTGAAAAAAGGGGCTCAACTGCTTAAATGCGTCCTTTTTATAATTCTGGCACTAAAAATAATTATTTTAGTTTAAACAAAAAGAACAGGATTTTTTTTATCTCCACGTATTACTACCTGTTCAGGCTGTACGCAAATACGCAAGAAAATAAATTAAATAAAAACTACAGAAAAGTATATTCCTAAAATCTCATGTGATAAATTATAAGTTACGTATGATCAATCGTAAGGTATTATGAGATTGAATGTTACGCATAAAATGAAATTAATCTCAGAGTAGATGGTTTAGTTAATAGACTTGGCACCTTTAGTTTAGGATTCATAATTCAAATCTGGGTGTAACTTTTAAAATGGGTCAGTGCTATATAAATCGTATATTATTTTTCATGTCTAAGCCTTTACCTTGAAGTGAAGTAAATTAATTCAAAGGTGCCATTTTGATATTGATAGTCCATATACATATCTGATTTTTAAAAACATTTTAGCATAAAGATTCATGTAAAATATACATATGTAATGCAACTCATCTGTGTAATATTTTTGGTTTCTTGATTTTTTGCCTTCATTTTAAAATGGGATGTGTTAACTTTGTGGTGCCATTTAGATATTGAGAGTCACAGTCCATTTCTAAACCAATAACCTTTTTACTACATCGTTTATATATTTACAAATGGAATGTATATAAATATGAAAACCAATAAAATCTCAGCAAAAATAAATATTTCAGCTTATTTTAGAGAAATGGACTCTGGTTTCTATATCATTCATGATAAATGTTTATCTGATATGCTATCAATCTAGATATTAAATATATTGTCAATAAAGAGACATAAACATATATTTGTGTTTTATTTCCCGTACTTTAATATTTTATACTGGTCAACCGGAGCGTTCTCCCTGTGAATTGGTGTACCATTGATAGATTTATATCTCCTTAACCAAATAATGCCATCTTTAATTTAGAGTTTATGTTCTTTCAAGACATAATTTCACTACAAGGTTCCCAAAATTGGCAAACAAATTAAGAATCTGGTCATTTTGGAGCGAACTATTAAAACTGAGAGCTAGGAATGCTATTTTCTACCATGGAAATGTTAGAAAACATTAATTTTTGAACATTATCAACACAATATCATGCGGCCTCTGACAACCTGAGATATGACACCAATCAAAACATGTTAACTGCCTACAAGACCTCCCTTGGAGTGTATGTCTGAGAATCGTACAGAATCCTCCTGGGGAGCAAGACTTAAGTTATTCGTGCAGAAGATGGCACGCAAACACCGTCCTTACATATTTCAACAAAACTTGACAAACACATAGTAATACCTTGGTCCTCTTCACTTCATAGTGAGTATATTTTTCCCGTGGCCCTTTTCTTACAATCAAGGATATACAACCACATTTTTTTTTTTAGAAATGCGTCTTACTTCCCGTTCGGGCTATACGCTTATGTACTAATTACGCTAACGGTTTTAAGAATTAGAGAGGTTATATTTATATAAAGTGAACACGCATTTTCGTGTGGGGAGGGTGGAGAACCATTTTGGAAAAACCATTCCCAGTACACCCGACCGAAATTCGAATCTCAATCTCACCGTCATCGGCAGTACAGTCTATTGAAAGAGTAGCGCCTTAGATCATGTGGCCAATTGAGCGGGCTCCAACCATTTAAAACTGACTAATGGGCCCATGTTATCAGATCAAAATGATAAATCCTTTAAATGAGAGATTAACTATATTGTTTAAAGAACACTATGTAACTAATATGCTGAGCCAATAATACAAACATTTTGGAGACGAAACGAGGGTAGCCAAAGTGAACTAAATATATATTTTTTAATATTCTGTCTGAGATTTTTTTTCTCAATTATTTGATGTGTTTAACGTACACTTTCTAAACTGACTGATTAGATCAGCACATGACTAATAAACTACTGTAACTTAAATTTAGAACAGACACAAGATTCAGCCCCCAGCCATTAATGCATTATTGTGAAAGGGAAAAACCACATTTCACCACTGATGAATTTTCTAGCCATGTCAGGAATCGAACCCGAGACTATTTGCTCCATAGACATACACGCTACTGACTGAGATAAGTTGTCGGAATCGTCTAGTTTTACTCCAATGCAGGTTTTTAATTAACTCAATTGATAATAAACAAAATACTTTGTATTCATTCGTATTTTCTTTAACTTGGACTTTTGAAAATTCACAAAAATTGAGGAAATAGTATACATTATAAATCCATTCAAATTTATTAGTTAATTAATTTGAAAAAGTAGAAAACGTTTAAACTCAATATATTAGCTTTTATACATTTTAAAATGTTTTAAGATGAGTTTTTATTCACAAAGTATTTGTAATAATAAAGGGAATAATATAATAATATGAAAGTGGACTTAAGGGCACAACTAACTTGAAGAGACCTCTTCATCCTTACACTGCGAGATTTATATGAGAATGGCAGCTATGATACTTCAAAGCCACCAAAACAATCAACTATCTTAAAATTTTCTTTTATGAGCCTATTTATAAATATATGAGTTATGGAGAATGTATAAATAATTGTTTGTCACCATTTCCTTTAATCTCAGATTTGCAATATTTCAATTAAAGCGTAGTGTAAAATAAGCTAAATTTAAAAGGTTTTTCAGTACCATAGTGCTTTCGTCTTCAATTTGGCATATAGGCCTATATATATTTAAATAACACACCAATTACTAAATAATGTGGCCGCTCTGAACGTCTGAAATGCATATCAGCGCTTCGGTACGTGACCCACCAAACAGTTACCTAGTTATAAATGTTAGTTCCTTTGTTATCAAAATACTACTTCAATGTATTTGAAAACCTTTCAATAATTGTTTAATATCTAAAGACTTAACTGCTTATCAAAATAACAGTTCTATGATAATAAAATTTTTTCCAATATTATTTAAACCACAAAAAATACTTAGATTAATGTAAAAATAACAAAACATTTGCCATATTAAAATATTTTACTTAAATTATTACTTGTTTGGAATACTTTAATATTCAGTCTAATTACACAAATTATAGAGGATTATCCCTCCCATTTTTGGTACAATTGGACAACATTGATGCTGTAACTATGGCAATAAAATCATTGACATAGTTCTTAAGCAATTTTTGATAAGTTAGGTTGAGTAAAGTTAAATGCAGTGTGTTTTGAAAAGCACATTTTAAGTTATATTATACCAAGTTAAACTAACTTTAAGTTATGTTAAAGTCGGCCAAGTTAATATAGCATACGTTTTGTTTATCTAACTTCACATATAGACTGCCAATGAGGTGGAGATCGAGGTTCGAATCTCGGTCGGGTGTATTGAGAGTGGTTTTCCAAAATGGTTCTTCACTCTCCTCACACGCAAATGTGGGTACTATTCATCTAAATTTAACCTTCATAAACTCTAAAATCATTGGCGTGATTAATATATAAGCGTATAACCCGAACGAATAGTAAGACATGATGCAAAAAAATCATATATTTAGATAAAACAGATAATATAAGTTTGTTATAAATCACCGTTAAGGTAATTCTGAAATTTATAAATATACAATAGATATTAAAACCCTCCTGCATGGTTTATTATAATATTATAAACTCTCTTAAAACTTGGAATATTTTTAGTAATTCGGTTATTAAAGGATTCATTTAAAAGAAAATTGAGAAAACCTAAAAACTATATTTTTGTCGGAATTTAAAAGGGCAATGATTATCTTTTTACGAGTTAATATTTTTCTTCTCCTTATTATATTTTCCTGATTCCGATTTTAAATATGATTGCATAATTATTTATTTACACTTGAAAAAAAAAAGTTTGGTGTCTAAAGTTGACCAACAAATCCGACCGAATAGTGGACACCAAGTTTAAAACATCCAAACTCAGAAACAAATAATTTCAGCTTATGGTTATTGTAAAATTTAAGTTATATACATACCACCTCCTCCCCACTCCATCCTATGAAAACATTCTTGATTTGAGACACTGTCTTCTGTTCTGAACAAATGAAAGTTTCAGGTAGAGATGAATGGCTTGTACATGAGTAGGAGTTCTTTTTTAACACAATGCCTTACTACCCGTTCAGGTAATAAACTTATGTACTAATTACGCTAATGATTTTAGGGATTAGGAAGATTATATTTAAAGGAAGTGTACCTGCATTTACGTGGAGGGAGAGTGGAAAACCATTTTGGAAAAACCACCCTCAGTGCACACGACCGAGATTTGAACCTCAATCTCCCCCTCATCAGAAGTTTAGTCTACTGCGAGAGTAGCGTCTTAAACCATGCAGACACTGAAGCGGGTGACTAGAAGTTGATACAGGAGCAAACTAAAGTCCAATTTTCTTAGGAATAGTCTTATCTGACGGCTGTAAAGCTGATGTTAGAACTACTTTCACATATTCATACGTCAGGTCATGTGATCTGCAGCTGTCACTTTTGATATAAATTGTCCAACACCTAAGCATAGTCAGTAGCGTGTGCTCCTACTGAACTGGGAGTCCTGGGTTCAATTATTGGCATGGACGAAATATTTATCATTGGTAAAATGTGGGTTTCATTTTCACAGTGATGAAATAATGGCTGGGGGCTGGATGTTGTGTATGTTCTAGAGTAAAGTTAGTTTATAAGTCGTGTGCTGATTTAATCAGTCAGTTCAGAAAGTGCACGTTAAATTCCTTAAATAAATTTTTAAAAATAGAAATGATAAAAACCTATAAAATATTACTTACATATAATCAAATGCTATCAATTTTCACCGCCAAAAAATATGTTTTATTTTTAAAAAAGGCTCTTCCTATGAGGATTAGATTGTATATGAATAGCAGAGAAGTTGATTTGAGGTGTCATCTGCGATTGCGTGATCTAGATATACTTCGTATTAGGGTACACATCATCCTAATATATTATCAGGCTAGAACTGTTAGTCAAGTATATCACTATAATTATGTGTTCATACGATGTATAAATAAAGTAGTCAAGTATAGAATATTTTAGCTCCACAGAACCACAGTTTTCCAAAAGGAAAGAAATGTTCTGAGTACTTTGAAAAATCAAGTTTTACAGTTTGAAAAATGCTAATAGATCTTAAAGTATCTACAAGATGGAAGCAAAATTCTGGAACATATTTAGTGTCGTTAGCGACTTTTCTTCATGGAATGTTTGTTTAAATGTGCTCTTTTTCATAAATCACCACTTAACCATGTCAAAGCGACGTAAATATACTTTTTAAATATAGTTAGTTGAATTAAATACATTTTTCTTGCTATATAATTCAAAGATAAAATTTTATATGGGATTCAAAATATGTTGTTATATGATTTTTTTTAAATTTTTCCTACTTATAAATACTTTTAACTGTGAATGTTTCATATAAGGAGTATTGGGCTAAACAAGTTTACGTTTATCGTGAGTGTAGTACATGAAACTTCATTGTTAGAATAGAAAGAAAGAAAGAAAGGAGCTCTATCTGCACATGTCCATCATCATGTCAACCAAAGAAAGACGATGCCGTCTTCCATGATGCAAACGTAATAAAGCTCGTATTACATTTATTACATGTAAAGTGAGCTTTTGTTTGGTTGCTGACCAAAATTGTTTCTCACTTTATCATGAATTAGATGATATTTAATATGTCTTAGCTACTTTCAATGTGCTTGTTTGACTTATTTTGATTAGTTGATTTGTTAAAAAATATCAATACCTTAGTTATTGAATAAAAACTCACAAAAAATATATTTATAATATTATTTTAGTCTATTCTAAAAAATGTTCACATATATTATCTAAAGATGTTGAAGGGATACATACATGTTTAAAAGATAGATAATAGTTGAGCATAGAAGCCCAATGTTTCCTAAAGATAATTTCAAATATCTCTGATAATAAAAACAAAGAAAATATTTTGATTTGTTTTTCTGAGTTTTAAGTAACATTGACGTTTGTTTTGTAACAATTAAAGCTTTTTTTGTCTTGGGTCTATGGAGGTAAATGTGTATTTATTAAATGAAAAAGCAAATTAAGATAATTATTGTCTGTGGGTATATCCCTGAGAACATCTAAATGAATTTTACATTTCGGTAAAAGTGTAATTTTTTTAAAAGGTAAAAGTGTTATTTTCAGAACATGGAATAAGGTGAATTGAATATAAGATTAAGTGCAAGCATTAGTCAGCTCAGGACTGAGCATTTCAAGAAAGATGGCTGCTACACACACACATACACATACACACACATACATATATATATATATATATATATGATGTNGGGGGGGAGAATACAATTAAGGCCATAAAAACATTTTTTCTCCCTCCCTTTTCTCTAACAAGCATGGAATTGCTTTTGATGTTTCGGAGCCAAGAAGATAATACACATTCTAAGAAATGAATAACACTTAAAAAAAAATATTATAAGTTTAAATAAAAATTAATTAGATAGAGAAGCGTACAATCTGAACAGGTAGTAAGACACGGTGCTAAAGAAAGAAGTATATCAATATTATTATATTCAACTGTATGTTTGCTAAATTAAAAATTGCTACAGGAATAAAAGTATGCAGGTAGGAGGCAGATGTTCAGCAAGATTTTGACTCAATGTCGGTTCCAGTCAAAGTATTGAGTGAAGAATATTTTTTTTATCACCGCAACTTAATGCCTGTTCTGGTTATACACTTATGTACTAATGATGCTAAGGAGCTAGGGATATAGAAGGTTGATTTTGTCAGAAGTGTAACCACATTTGCGTGGAAGGAGAGTTTAAAACTATTTTGGAAAATCCGTGCTCAGTACACCCAATATGGATTAAAACCCTGATATATCTGCTATCGGCAGTCTAGTCTAATATGAGAGTGACGCCTTAGATTATGCGGCCACCGAAGCAGGTGTGAAAAGTTTAAATTACTTAATTTTGTATTACAGAAAGAAAATAATTGTCTAGAATCTAGACATAAGTTATTATTATTATTATTAGCACCGCTGTCTTACTACCCGTTCGGGTTATACGCACTTACGCTAATAAGTAATGGTAGGGTGATTGTGAGATGAAATGGAGGACCTACAGTTTAAGGTGGAATCCAAACCACGGTGGAGGACGGGCATTCCACACATCACAAGTTGTGATTAATACACGTCTTGTCAGAGGTGAAGGAAGGGTTTGGCAATCAGATAAATCTGTATCGGGACCGAGGATTGAACCCCGGACCCCCAGCACAGAAGTCTGGCACCTTAACCCTAGACCGTCAGGTCACCTTAGGCCTAAGATATTTTATTAGATCTTGAAATATTTATTTTGTAATTTTTTTTAATAATACACAAAAATTGCCAAATTGTCAATTGGAATGATCAAAATGAATGACTTAGTGAATATTTCATTGAATCATTAGGGTAAAGCTAATGAGTTTTTGAATCCAAACGTTTGATCATTATTGTTCAATTAAATTGATTAAATCTCGAATTTAAACATATTGAATCATTTTATTTAAGTCAACTGGTAGAGTATCATTATTCAAAACTACACTACTCAGCACCACGTCTTACTAACCGTTCGGGTTATACGCTTAAGTACTAATTACGCTGATGGGTTAGGAATTGGGAAGGTTTAATTTAGAAGAAATAAACTCGCATTTGCGTGAAAGGAGAGTGGAAGACGCATTTGCGTGGAGGGAGAGTGAAAAACTATTTAGGAAAAATCATTTAAGGAAAACCACCCCCAGTTTACCCGAGCGAGATTCGAACCGCGATCTCTCCGTCCTCAGCAGTCTAGCTCAACACGAAACTAGCGTGTTAGTTAACTAAGCCACTGAGGTGGGTGAATTCAAAACTACAAAACGTGGTAGAGAACAAATGAAACCTTTCAGAAATTAGCTGACAGTTGAAAAATGATTTGTGACGAGATAATTAGACGAATTGAAGATCTAATTAAAAATATGTAGCAAGAGCAATGGGAACTTAGAATATTGGTTACTTTTTTTTACTAAATTGAAAAGCAATGCCGAAATACAGGTTGGCTACCTGTTTCCTGCAACCGGTGTAGAGGCAGCCACATGCAGATTGCAGAGATACTTTACAAGACGGACGAATCATCAAGCGTCTACCAATCTTCCAGAGTAACCGGACCACAACAATGTCCTTTCAAAGAACACAATCTTTCTGGACTGTCAAATTGGTTGTTCGTGAAGAACAAAGTAACTAAGGCTAGTAAAGCAAAATGAAATATTTAGTCAAGTGTAATGCCAAGCTAGACACAGGAATCAAACCCGGCTCTGCCTGCTACTGCGCCAATCAGGCTCCTCTCGCTAATTTTTTATGCACCACGTCTTACTACCCGTTCAGTCTATTTGCATCCCACTTATTAAGAGACATTTAATGAACATATCCTCACACATTTGTATGTCTTAAGGTAGTGGCAGTTCTCCCAATTATCTTAAAAGCTTATGTCAATAAAATTATTATTTGTAAGAGGAAGGTGTTTATTACTATTGCTATTATTTTACTTCTCCCCGCATCTCATTATCCGTTCGGCTTATACGCACATATTATGTTAATTATGCTAATTGGGTAGGAATTAGTAAGGTACAATTTAAAAGAAATGAATCCACATTTGGGTTGAGGTAGAGCGGGAATCATATTATGAAAAAAACTCTACACTTAGCCTGGATTTGAGCCCCTTCCCTGGCAATCCAAATTAAATTGACTGGATATTAAGAACGTGTGCCCACTGGCGGAGATATCTTATTTCGTTCCAATGGTGACTTTTTTTTTACCACTGCATCTTACTATACGTTTGGGTTACACGCCTATGTACTAAAAACACTAATGGTTTATGGATTAGGAAAATTCACTCTAGAGGAAGTGCATTTACATTTGCGCGTGGAAAACTATTTAGGAAAAAACCACCCCAAATGCACCCGACCGGGCTTGAACCCCAATATTCACGTCTTCGTCAATGGTAAGTTTTATTTCGACAAAAAGTAGTAGTCCTAATATTATTATAGTGAAAGTGTTGAAATGAAATTAGATTTTAAAATTTTTAGTTATATAAAAATGTATAGACTGTTTGTTAACAATACTATATGGGCAAATATTTTGGTCTCCAAACTGCTATATAAAATCTCGGCCAAATCTGATATTGTAATGCTCTCAAAATTCTGTACTTCTTGCCACAAGGCCTCTTATTGATCAGCTTGTCGTGTGCATACGGTTACAATGATTGTTTCTCTGTATTTGATTCAACAAATACTATCTTCAACCTGGCATTGCTATTCTAACCTAAGCTATTTTTCATTAGGGAAATGGAGGAAGATACTTGCATCCAGGGATTTTAATATCTTCCCCAGCACACTTTACCTGGCTTAAAGGTTAGAGTCCACTGCAGTAATCAAGCAACCAACTCTACAAGTCGACAAGATTAAGGAATAATTGATCAGATTAAACACTATTACTTCACCTACTGTACTATTAAATGGTTCGTCTTATTTCCGAGATCTTATTATATTTTCTTTATAGTTCGTTTTGTAGTCTATTAATTGTTTATGTTATTACTTTTTGATTAGGCTGTCTAATCAACATTCATGTCATTTGCATCGGCATGTCACTCAGTTCATCAAATACACGTTAAATGGTAGCAGACCTCTTGGTATAATGGTGAGAATTCCTAGCTACTAATCTATAGGCCACGGGATCGATTCCCAATGGTACCATAGGTATTTGTTTGAAGGGTTGTTACTATGGTTGTCATGTTCTGGTTAATTAGGCTTAGGCTAGGTTTAAGATATCTACTAGCAACACATATTAATGATTATCATCATCATGTCATCTCAATGGGGGAAAGTCGCCACACCTACATGGTGGTGCAACCTCAGAAGAGAGCTACACCACTGCCAGTAGAATACCAGGAATTTCTAAACGTTAAACCCGATGGCATACACTAAAAATAAAAACCTTGAATGGTAAATTATTTGTACACCCTTTTAAGCTAGTTCATTTGTTTTGAAAACACCTTCTTGTTTTCCATAGTATAACCATCTCTTCTGTCAATTATTGAGAAAGAGGTTATATTGAATAAATGGAATTTTCAGGGAGTGTTTTGCAAACCAAATAAGAAGTTCTGGTGGATGCTGAACTAGCCTGGACAAGTATATAAGAAATAAGATGTAAACAGGTGCATTCTAAGTATTGGAAAGTCCGTCAAGGGCTCCTCTTCACACCGAGTATGGTGAGTGGTTAACCATTATTCTAATATTATATTGTATCTGCTCTCATTTGAGTTGGTGAAATATGCTCTAGTTTTAATGAGATTGTAGATTTAAATGGTAGCTCCCGTTCAAAAAAGACCACATGAAATATGTCCTTGTTATGTGGCTCACAATCGTTTTCAATCCATGTTAATGTCAAATCAAACTGTATATTGGAATTGGAACAGTCTTATACAAGCGCATGGCTAGATAATTAAAAAATGAATAACTCTACTTGGAATGAACATTAACGTTAATTTAAAGTAATCATATACACCGAGTTCCCAATCATGTATATGTGTTCTTATAATTTAAAAATTGACTTTATGTATCATATAAAACTTTAATAACCTAACCCCAATTCGAACAGAGTGATCCAAATATACTATACAACTAAACATTTGTATCAAATATGGGATTTTGTGTTTTCATATGATCACAAATAAAGTATAGGACAGTAAAATATATATAAAATAGGAGTTTATCCATTACATAAAATAAGTGTTTGAACATTTATTTCGATAACTATAGGCTATACAGATATTAAAAAATATATAAAATCATACAGAATCAAAGCTTGATCAATTTTTATAAAATCAGTAATTTTAAGTGTGATTTTGTACTTTAGAGGTTTGCAGCTACCTGACCCTTCCCCCCTCCCTTCCAACTGGTTTAAGTCCTAAGCCCTTAAATATTTGTCTAACCAAGATCTATTTTATAGCCCCAGTATATTATAGTGAGAGCTTCCCTCAACTTTGATATGAACAATCAAGCTTAAAAAATATTAATATTTACATTTCAGGATAACCTTGTAAATATAAAACTAGCTACTTGAAACATTTCTTGGTTTGACGAGCTTAGACAGTTTAATAATTAGGTCCCAGTCACCAACCAGGTTAATGGTGTGCCAGAAAAATTAAAAGCTTTGATAAGCCTTTGCAGTTACTTATAATGAATTTTGGTCGATTAACAATTCTTTAAATAATTTTTCATTAAATTCTACACAATAAGTTGAAATATCTCTTAAAATGTATCCTTGGATTTGAAGATAATATTTTCCCTTGGTGATCAAGTTAGACAGAAAACAAATGATTACTGTATTTAATAGTACATTATATTTATAGAGAAACAAAACCATTAACAAGATAAACAATAAAATAAACATTAACCATGCTTTTTTAGGAGATAAAGTGTTTAAAATTTCTTTTATGAAAATTGATTCCCCTAAGTATAAATTTCCCAAAAAGAAGGTTGAACCGCAGACATTATTAATTTCTTTTTTTTATTCACCGTGCCGTTTCAAATTTAGTTCCCTCAATAATAATATCAAGAATTAATGCAAAAAGACTAAACATCCAGGAGCCTTTAGTGCTGGGTAGTAGATCTTATCCAATTCTTAAGAACTTATTATATTTGTGGAAGCAGCTCTTTGAATCTCTGAAAGACTTTGCCTTTATTTAAATGGCAAACATCCATGTGTATAAGTATCTCTCCATTTTGACAGTCCAGTTCTTTAGTAAACTTTCTGAACAATCTCTATTTTTAATGCACGCATGCTGTTAATAATTCTTAAGACTACCTTTGTAATAATCTCCATGGTTAATAATTTTCCACAAGGAGGTTGAGAGTGAATTTGAAATTTTCATTGAATTTGAAACTCCAGAAATCACGGAAATTGTTAATATTGTTGACATAAGGAAATAAAGCCTGTCAATTCATGAGCACCATCTAAGTCTATGCTGTCTAATTTTTGTGTAGGTAAATTTTTCTCACACGTATAAATTTTGAATTTTGTAAAAATATCTGCTCTTGAAGTTTTCCCGGTTATTACTTTGATTTTTATAAATTCCTTTTGACTTAAATGATAACTGAAGCTCCTTTTCACAAAAATGCTTGGAGGTTGAGCTGTGCCACCCATATAATATGATTCATCCATCTATAAAATGACAAGAAATACAATTATCTACATCTGCCTTGGGTTGTTTGATTAAATTTGCAGCCATTAATTCAAAAAGGCATGTCATGGTGCAAGCTGATATTTGGACAGAATCAATAGCAATTAATATTTCATGTTTATTTGAAACCAGCAAATAGTTTTACAGCAGCTTCGTTAAAGGCCTCCTTCACGAACTCATCATGGTCGAAAGATTTTTAACTTCTTATACGGCACATACGAAGCTTTGAACGAAAAATAAAACTAGAGTAACATCAAACTATTTACCTAAAAGCCGAAGACTAATTGGGGGAACGGGACGAGTTCACTGCCTCAACATTTTCAAACAAAGCTTAACTTAAAAAATAAGACGTATATATCTGCTGTCAATGTTAAAGTATAGACTTGCACCGGCACATCTGTAACTTGACACACTCACTATTAATTTACCTACTAGACACATCGACCCTAAGACGGGAACACACTAACATTACCAATTATGACCAATTAAGGGTATTTTATTCACTCTCAAAAATTATGTGTACGTACTTGATATATTTGCAAGTTTACAAGACGCAAAGACTAAACTTTAATTTCGATGTAGTTTTCTTACAAGATCGATTTAAAATTGCATTAAGATCGACCGGTTGCCAACCCCTGGTGGTATAGGATTATAAATAGTAGTTTCTCTGGTGAATTAAAAATATGTCTGGTATGATAAAATTAATGTTTTAGTGAACTCCCCTTTATACATATCTGCAAAATTCCTTGGTAAACAAGGGCAAGTCAACCAATTTTTTTCAAGGATTATTTATTCTGTTTCATGGATGTATTTAGTTAAATTTGGTATCATTTAATGTGACCTATTACTAACAAAGGAGTTTGACATTAGATATAAATATTAATGTGGTTGAAGTTGACAAAAATTCTAATTGTGTAATATCATACGTTTTACCTTGTGTGTCATTATAAAATAGAATAGGGGTTAGCCATCTTTTTGGGACACAATCGACTTATAAATTTATCAAAAGTCCCGCGATATCACATCGTTTTTCCACTCTACTTTTGCTTCTTTATTTATGTCTAAACATCTTATATTTATTCTTTAAAATCAATCTTTCTTCTTAGGTCCCCAGCCCTATAAAAAAATATATTGAAAACATAAAATGTACATTTTAATATCAAACTATTTTATTCCAGTGGCGGCGGAACATTTTAGAGCCGGGAGGTGCTGGTGGTGGTGGAGGGGGGTTGGGAATTTCCAACTAAAAATGTAATATAAAAAACATTTTGACAATAACACTCCACCAGCCCTAAACGCCTAAATTTATTAGGGTATGATAAGAACAGTTCTAGCTTATCGGTCTAAGTATGTATTCACCCGCAACGGTAGTCTATGAGTAGAGTCGTTGGCTCACAATCCTTTGTTAAACATTGACTGGGAGGTCGAGGTTCAAATCTTGGCTGGTTGAAATGAGGGTAGTTTTCCACAAGTTATTTATCACTGCGATTTTTATATCTTCACTCAACCACCCCCACTAAAATGTTGGTTCACTTCCTCTTAACTGCCTTCCTCATCCCTATCCAATTAGATTAAGCCATTAATAGTATGTATGTATGTGTATGTATGTATTATGTATGGATGTATGTATGTATGTATTATGTATGAATGTATTATGTATGGATGTATGTATTATGTATGGATGTATGTATGTATGTATGTGTATAAGTATGCATGTATGCATGTATGTATGTATGTATATATGTATATATGTATATATGTATATATGTATGTATATATGCATGTATGCATGTATGCATGTATGTATGTATGTATGTATGTATGTATGTATGTATGTATGTATGTATGTATGTATGTATGTATGTATGTATGTATGTATGTATGTATGTATGTATGTATGTATGTATGTATGTATGTATGTATGTATGTATGTGTGTATGTGTGTGTGTGTGTGTGTGTGCGCGTGCGTGCGTGCGTACGTACGTACGTGTGTATGTATGTATGTATGTATGTATGTATGTATGTACGTATGTATGTATGTATGTATGTACGTATGTATGTATGTATGTATGTATGCATGTACGTATGTATGTATGTATGTATGTATGTATGTATGTATGTATGTATGTATGTATGGATGGATGTATGTATTATGTATGGATGTATGTATGTATTATGTATGGATGTATGTATGTATTATGTATGGATGTATGTATGTATTATGTATGGATGTATGTATGTATTATGTATGTATGTATGTATGTATGTATGTGTATAAGTATGTATGTATGTGTATATGTATGTATATAAGTATGTATGTATGTATGTATGTATGCATGTATATATGCATGTATGTATGTATATATGTATGCATGTATATATGTATATATGTATGTATGTATGGATGTATGTATGTATTATATATGGATGTATGTATGTATTATGTATGGATGTATGTATGTATGGATGGATGTATGTATATATGTATATATGTATATATGTATATATGTATGTATGTATGTATGCATGTATGCATGTATGCATGTATGCATGTATGCATGTATGTATGTATGTATGTATGTATGTATGTATGTATGCATGTATGTATGTATG
>CABFVZ010001644.1:164535-177294 GCA_902151445.1 Timema monikensis | reverse complement strand
TTTTTTTATAGTATGTTCGCTGAAATAATGCGGCTATGTTTGTGCCACCCCCTCTTCTATTACATAGTGTTTATGTCCAAACGTTGTAACAATGACCTTGAAAGAAAATCAATACAAGAAAAAAAAGAAAAAATGGCTGTCTTAGGATTTAATAAAAGGTTTTCACTTTTAGAAATACTTACTATTAAAATAAGTAAACAATATAAATGTGCGTATTACCACCCGAGTTCAGGATATCAATTTATTATCACAATTAGATTGGGATAAATTAGAAGGAATGTACCAGAAATTGCTTAAAGGAAATGTGAGAAACTATTTTTTGGGGGTAAAAGCCCACACTCGAACTGGAATCAAAACTATATTTCCCCATCGATATAAAAATCAGTTGGAAAATCGCCTTTTTCTGGTGACCCAGAGTTTATCCAAACAACCGCCTCAATACATCTACCTTATTATAGTATAATATAAGGCAGTAATATTCAACATAGGGTACGCGAAGATATTTTTAGGGGGTACGTAAAATTTTATATACAGGGTGTTTTCGTGGTGATAAGTCAAAATTTGAGGGATAATGTTGGAGGACAATGTTGAAGCAAAATGAGATAGGAATGGTGGCCCGGAAATGTTTCGGTCAAAAGTTTTAGGTGAAAAACGCGGGGAAGTAATGTGTGTGTATGTGTGTGTGTATATATATATATATACACACACACACACACACACACACATTAGAAAGTCTGTAATTCGGACTAAATGGGGCATGACCCAGTATTTTAAATTATATAAATTTATTTATAAATATATATAATATATTATGTATATTTATAAATAAAATAAATAAATATTTATAAAAATTTATATGATTTAAAACTTATTATTTAATATATTATTTTGGATGTAGCCTATTTAATTTATTTTACATGTCGAGTATAGAATAATTTTAGATTGCATTATGAGCCAAAAACTTTGGGGTACAAATTTGAAGAAAAATTATATCTGGGAGTAGGCTAGCATAGTCAACCTCAGTGGTATTGGAATAAGGTGCTCGCAGAAGGGCCAGAAGTACATGGATTCAAACCCAGCCGAAGTCAACGGATTTTTCTTGAGCGATAAAAATCCGTAGCACAACTTCCTTCGGAGGGGAAGTAAAGCCATCTGTCACATATCGATTGTGTACATGTAAAATAACGCTGGAAGGTATGTTAGAATACCTTTCCCGGTAAAAAAAATTGGTATGCTCTTTAGCTTTCGCTCATAGAAATTCTCGTGTTCTGATTTAATCAATCGGTTCAGAAATTACACGTTAAATACCTCAAACAAGCACAGCTCAAAAAATATCCATTGATTTAATGTACACCGCCTCAATACGTCGAATGTGGTATAATATTACGTACAGTCCAATATATTTATCGAAAGGCCGCATTGTATACAGTCAGTAGGTCCTTAAAGTATCTTTCTGTCACACTCTTTGGTTCGTGGTAACTCTATCGCTCTTATACAAGGCGGCCTTGCAAACAACATTCCGACACAAGCCACCGAACACCTTGAACCAATACCAAACCAAGGTGCGCAGTCCAAACTTCACAGGAAGGACCTTATCTGACAGCTAGAGAACTCACTACTTCTACTCTCACTTATGGATACGTCAAACCATGTTACCTGCGGACGTTACCTTTGATAGATATTATCAATAACTATAAAATAGCACCGATAATTTTAGTAAAAGGTTATCAATTTCGGCCATAATTTGTATTTTTCAAAAAAGGTCCTTCTTAGGAAAATTTAACTGAATAGTTTGACCTTGAGCCTTAGAAACGATCTCATCAAGAATACGATCTCTTTTTAATTTATCGTGTATTTAACTTGCACTTTTATGAACACATGCTCAGGTTACAAACTAACTTAACCTAGGACAGCACGTCTAATACTACACAGACAGTCTTAGATCCTAGATATTTACCCTGGCCGCCGCCGTGGTTCGGATTCCACGTTAAACTGTAGGTCCTTCATTTCATCTCACAATCACCCTACCATTACACATTAGCGTAAGTNTTCCACGTTAAACTGTAGGTCCTTCATTTCATCTCACAATCACCCTACCATTACACATTAGCGTAAGTGCGTATAACCCGAACGGGTAGTAAGACGCGGTGCTAATAATAATAATAATAATAATAATAATAATAATAGATATTTACTAATTCTATAACAGGACCAACACTCTTTCAAATAGTGTTTTCTTTAGAAGCACCCAAACCACTTAACCATGGTCACATAAACCAAAAGTATTAATCCCTTGTTTAACAGTAGATACACCTACAGAAGCGGTGGCCGCATGATCTAAGGCGTCATTCTCACCATAGACTGAACTGCTGATGGCGGAGAGATAATGGTTCGAATCCTGGTGCTGTGTACTGAGGGTAACTTTTTCTAATACGATTTGACATTCTCCCTCCAACCAAACACAGGTGCACTTTATATAAAATCAATCTAACACATGCATAACCAATTAGATTAATTAGTGTATAGGTGTATAAACGAAACAGGAAGTAGGTGACCTGGTGGTCTAGGGGTAAGGTGTCAGACGTTGAATGTATATATACACTCAACGGTGTCAGACTTCTGTGCTCGGAGGGGTCCGGGGTTCAATCCCCGGTCCCGGCACAGATTTATCTGATTACCAAACCCTTCCTTCACCTCTGACAAGACGTGTATTAATCACAACTTGTGAATGTGAGGAATGCCAGGCCTCCACCGTGGTTCGGATCCCACGTTAAACTGTAGGTCCTCCATTTCATCTCGCAATCACCCTACCATTACACATTAGCGTAAGTGCGTATAACCCGAACGGGTAGTAAGACGCGGTGCTAATTATAATAATGAAACCGGTAGTAAGGCACGAAGCCAATTTTTTTTTTAAGAACCCCCTCCTCCCTCCAAAAAGAATCCAGAATTTAGTTTTCCAAGAGTAACTGACCTAGGTCACAGGCTAGAAACAGTAATGGATGTAAAAGTAAAAATGTTTTTCAAGAGCAAACATTTTTTTAATTTTTTTAACTCTTACTTTTCCTATATTCGATCTTCTCACCCATTACTTTCGGTTCGGTAAACCGAAATAACTTTCCAAATAGAAATAATATCTGACCGAGGGAGTTGTTATTCCGTCATGCTACGCTGATTCAAAAAGTTGTGAATGGCTGGCACCGAACCGATGGTTGGATATTCCTCTATATCTAAGTGAAAAATAAACCAACATATAGTTCTGGAGAACTTTATAGTTGATTTCAAGAAAAATAATATGTTTTACGACGGGTTTAGCGGAAAAGTTGAAGGTGTGTAAAGGTTCATATATCAAAGTTGAGATTATTTTAACTTTTTTTTTATCACCGCGTCTAACTATCTGTTCAGGTTACACGCATAAATGATAACTCGCTTTTGCTCGTTGGGGACTCCACCCCTAAACCCCGAATGAGTTTATTTTGCAAGTGGATGTAAACTAATGTAATTTCAGAACCATTTTTTGATAGGTCTTACCGTTTAGCCACAAGAGACCTCCAAAGAAAGGTCCGTACCGACTTTAAAGTTGCTCCGACATTTTGAATTATTTTTTTCGGGGGTTAAAAATCAAATATTTTAACTTTTTGGAATTTTCCCGTCGGTCACAGGCTTAAAGCTATAAGTTTGCCAAATTTCAAGTTTCTAGCTCATCTGTAAGTGGGTAAATATTAATGTCAGTGAGTGAGTCAGCATTGTGGCTTTATAGTAAGATAATTACTCTAATGTAGTAGGAATGAGGAAAGAGGCATATTAGTATAAATTACCCTCAGTAGACCCAACCAGGATTCAAACCCCGACATCCCAGTCATCGGCAGGCCAATCCAACAAATACGAGTGAACATTTCTCATATTCTGAATCACCTAAATTTGTTTTATAGCACCGTGTCTTACTACCCGTTCGGGTTAAACGCTGAAGTAAAAATTACGCTGACGGTTTTAGGGATTCGGAAGGTTTTATTTGGAGGAAGTGTACCCGCATTTACGTTTAGTGAAAAACCATTGAGTAAAAATCACCCTCAGTACATCCGACCTAGTTTCGAACCTCGCTCTCCCCGTCATCAGCAGTCTAGTCTACTGCGAGAAGAGAGCTTTCACCGAAAAACAAGCGCAGAACAGAAGCGTGGTCACGTGACGAGCTCTGAGCCAATCACAAGATTTCCGCCTCATCGGCGCGAGTTGTTCTGCTGAAGTTCAACTCATCTCTACTTTGTCCGCTCTGCTCGAGATGTTTGGCACAAGAGAACCAATCAGATCTCGGAACCAACCATATTAAATCAGTGCGCATGCGCTGTAGAGCTAGAAGCGAGCAGACAGCTTCGTTGTCCGTTGTGAGGAGATTTGAAATAACCTGTTAATGTAATGCATGTGTATCGATGTATTGGATTGTGTCACGACACAGCGCTATAATTTGAAAACATACATCGGGAGAATGATCTAGAATATATGATTATTCACTATAAAATAACATATGTTGATAATCAGCTGTTTTAAAACGTTGAAATGCATTATGGGTCAACTTAAATTGTGTGAATTACTGCGCAGAGTATGCTTTTTATTTTGCGGCATCCACGGTGTCACGTTCTTACACTGTCAAACAAAAGCTATAAAAACTGAACCAACAAATTCCCTATTCTAGAAAACTTTATTTGACATTCTTGGTGTATTGGGAGATTTAATAAAGATCGTTAAATTAGTTTGAAATTAGTAAAAACTAAAAAAAATAATTAATACTTAATAGACTTCGAATTATCCATTTATTTACTTATAAATTTCGAATTAAATTTTATTTTTTAGTATAGGCTTATATATTTAATATTATTATCATCATTATGATTATTAGCACCGAGTCTTACTACCCGTTCGGGTTATACGCCCTTACGCTAATGTGTAATGGTAGGGTGATTGTGAGAAGAAATGGAGGACCTACAGTTTAACGTGAGATCCGAACCACGGTGGGGGCCTGGCATTCCCCACATTCACAAGATGTCTGTCTTGTCAGAGGTGAAGGAAGGGTTTGGCAATCAGATAAATCTGTGCCGGGACCGAGGATTGAACCCCGGACCCCCAGAACAGAAGTCTAACACCTTACCCCTCTAGACCACCAGATCATCCAATAATGTCTTGTAAGCATTTTGGCAATCGTACCAAGTTGTAGTATAAATAGTACGAGTTTTCAAACTAACAGGGCTGACAATTCACCATTTTGTTAGATGTTGGTTAGGACACCGGATCGTCGAATACGTGGGATGGGGTTACCATCGTGCCAAAGTACCGGAGTTCATAACCATGTAGGATAACCTAGTGTGTCAGTCAGGCTATTAGCTAAGCATTCTTTACTATATTTCGTTTTGTCACTAGCTCCCGAATAAGTCTTTTAAAATCCTTTTTTATATATTTCTAGAAACTTCTTAACATCACGTTTTTTATATATTTCTAGAAACTTCTTAACATCATCACGTTTTTTTAGTACATCAATTGGGAACTCACACAGTCATACATCTTGTCACCACCCTATCCTCGGATGCAACCCATCCTAACAAATTAGGCCCACGAAATGGGAAGCGTTATTTATATTGAAAATTATTTGTTTACCTATTAAAATGTTTTGATATAAAAACTGCAAAAAAAAACAATCACCTTTAATCACGTACCTTACATTTACACCTTAAAGAGACATATTTAATATTTAGCATTTCACGTTTTTGTATTAGATAACGATCAAATATTCTTTCATTCATTGTTACTACTTATTACTAAACTTACAAGGATTCAACGTACCAACCTTTGAGAAAAACTGTTTCAAAGAGTAAGAATATATATAAAAGAAAAAAAAAATTGTTGATAATCTCACTAGATAAGATTTCACAAACTTTCCAATAGTATGAAATAAAATCAATCATCTTTAATAAAGATAAGACTTGAAGATGGTGAAAAATCACCGAAACATGTGGTCGCCATAGAAGAAAAGTATAAAAAATATAGAGAAGGGAATAAAAAAGAAGATATAACCTTACTATCAATATAACAAAGAGTTATCATCTCTTTGTAACTAGATAATATGGGTATCTATAAATAATTTTTAAATCTATTTTATAGCCTAAAAAAAGGTCATATTTCAATAAATAACATAGGGAATGTTTGGTTCTGATTGAATTAAATTAGTATTTTTCTTCTTTTTTTTTCTATCTTGTAAAGTTGCATTTTTATCGTTCAAGCGTTTCACCTTCAACCCATTCTCTCTCACTTTTTTTTAGGAAGGGAAAGAGGAGGTTTCAAATCAATAAATATCCCCCCCCACGATTTCTGCTGGGCTATGTGCCAAGCCTGAACGATTGACATGTTAAATCTTTCCACAAAAAAAAAAGGAGGGGGGGACAAAAGTTTATGGAGCCGAGAGGATGTATTTGGTAGCTTGTTAAAAAAAAAGGGGGTTAGGGGGAGGGGGTTGAACGGAAACCGAATGCAATAAAACGAATAATTCTTATAGCTACTAACTGATAAAACGTTTCGAAATAAAACAACAGTTTATTGATCGAAATTGGCTATTTTTTATTATTATTTTTATTCATTTATTGGGTCATCGATTTCATTTTTGTCAGACTCACAAAGCTTTATATTCTCGATTGTCAACAATTTTCAGACATTTCTTAAGGAATTCTGAAAGAAAACATGAGCTAAGGTCCGTATTTTTTAACAGTTTTTAAAAAAAGTTTTTGGTCAAAATAAATAAAATACTTATTACAGTATTCTATAAATTGAAAAATGACATTTCGATACGGGAATAGAACCCGGGACCTTTGGCTTACTTAGTACGCCAAAGTTCTTAACACTGATCCATCCAGGAATCGGCCCATGCTAAGAGTAATTCTTCACTCATATTTTAAGGCAAAGTCTGTAATGGACGTGTGGAAATCGTCAGTTATTATTTAGATGACGATTTTCACACGTCCATCATAGAATCTGCCTTAAAATATGAGTGAAGAATGACCCTTAACACGGGAATATTCCTGGATAGCTCAGTGGTTAGAGCACTGGCGTAGTGAGACAAAAAAAAACCGGTTCGATTTCCGTGTCCAGGTGTCATTTTTAAATTTAAAGAATATAATTATGTAAAGATAAATTATAGAGCTACCGTATTTAATAGGGAATTATGTTTAGAAGCTTTTGGTATTTTGTTTTACCCGTCTAGGTGGCGTAGCTGGCTAACGCGCTAGTTTCGTGTTGAGCTAGACTGCCTAGGACGGGGAGATCAAGGTTCGAATCTCGGCCGGGGGTTCTTAAATGTTTTTCCACTCTCCCTCCTCACAAATGCGGGTTCACTTCCTCTAAATTCAACCTTCCCAATTCTTGGCCCATTAGCGTAATTTAGTACCAAAGCATATAACCCGAACGGGTAGTAAGACGCGGTGCTAATAATAATAATAACTGTAAGAGCCATTTCTTTAAGCTCGGAGACACCTCAAACGGTAAGCTCCTCCATATGCTCAAGGGACAACAATGTTCATGATTACAATATTATCTTCTCGTGGAAAAAAAGAAATATAAGAAGAAATAAAAGATGGAGCAATTTGTGCTTCCAAAGATTCTGTCTTCAACGCTCGTACCCTCATTCTAACAAATAAACCCCCTATCCTCCCCTCCCCCCGTCTTATTTTCTACTGTATCGGAAACCGAATCACGTGCTGTGATATAAAGATCACCATCGCCCATGAATCGGAACTACTTTATTGGATTTAACGTGTCGGAGGATTTCTTAACCAATGTTTTACCCTCTCTGATTTCTGTTCTCTTATATATACAGTCCAATGTTCATAGGAAGGAGCATTTATAAAATACAAACAACGATTCCCTAGATACAGTCCAATGTTCATATCAAAGTGGACATGTGTTAAACACTCGCTATAGCACCAGCAAACAGAGTGGGTGTGTGTTATATAACGGTTGGGCACCATTACATCGCAAGTCCATTACATCGCGTTTTTGAACAAATACATTGCAGGTCCAACACGTCGCATTTCTCCACACCTCTACACACAACTAACCATATTGGCCAACACAATCCCAACAAGTTGTGTTACAATATAAACGCACTCCCAACTTGTTGGTGATGTTGACCAACATATTGGTGTTGGGCGAGCCGGTCAGAGCCAACAAGTTGTGTTGGGTTGTGTTGGATCATTTGTTAGAGATAATAAACGACCAACCCAACATGTTGGCCGAGTTGGGAGGTTCTGCACATGCGCTATCGAGTTGAATGAGTATCTAACCTTGGTAAAGCATGTGTTTTATTTTCAGATTAGTTTAACTTTTAAAATCGGGGCTTGCATAATTTTGTGATCATGGAATGGAACAAGGCTAATACAGTTAAACTAATTGATATAAATTCTGAAAATTGAAAAATTACACCTACACATGGGAATTGAACCCGGGACCCGTGTCCAGGTGTCAGTTTTAAATTTTAAGAATATGATATTTAGATAGAGAATTCCTCACTAAAAAGCTTAAATAATAATAGATTCGGCTACTAGATTCTTAATTAATTTATATCAAAAGTATTTTGTTCTTTGTGAAGTCTCATGTGTACAAAGCTATCAGCTCCACTTTACAAATGTAGGTAATTCATTATTCCCATGTACATACCTTTAATTCGACGTCCAGCAAAAAAAAATATTCAAACGCCCTACCGTTTCTTAAGTTTTGGTTCTTCTGCAAGAGTACACTTCCTGTCATCACAATAAATGAAGAAACGGCAAGTAATACTTCGTTATCCATGGTTAGAAATGTGTAAACTGATTTAAAAAAAGGTGGAGGTCCCAGGATGTTGACCCAACAAGTTGGCTAGTTGTGAGTGCGTTTATATTGTAACACAACTGGTTGGGATCGTGTTGGCCAATATGGTTAGCTGTGTGTAGAGGTGTGGAGAAATGCGACGTGTTGGACCTGCAATGTATTTGTTCTTAAAACGCGATGTAATGGACTTGCGATGTAATGGTGCCCAACCATTATATAACACCAGCATAGTGGACGTGTGTTAAACACGCGCAGTCAAAGAGTTGGGGACAAACTAAGTCACTCCAAATCAACTTACATTATTTATATTAATTATTTCATAACTAACCAAAGTGTGTAAAAAATTTATCCTAAATATTAATTTGTGATCTTTAATTCAAGTTATCTTTAAATTAAATCAAACCCAATCTAATCGTTGGTAAAGAGCGTGAAACTACCTTTCACCCGAACACAATATAGTTAAATATGTAAATATATCCCCTGAGCCATCACTTACGCACATACGTCCATGACGATCAGGCGGTGTACTAGCCCGATCAGAATTCGAACCAAGGAAGCCAGGACGGGAAACGACAACGTGGAGGTTTATTTTTAATTTATTTGTTATCACCTTGTCTTAATACCAGTTTAGTTTATACGCATATATGATAATTACTCTAATGGGGTAAGGATGAGGAAGTAAGTAATTTAGTGGTGGTCTACCCATATTCGCATGGAGGGAGGGTGGGAAACTATTTAGAAAAAGAAACTCACCCTCGGTAGACCCCACCAAGATTCGAACTCCAATCGATCCGAAATCAGAAGGCCGGTCTAACACAAGGTTGACGCCATAGACTTTTCGGCCACTGAAGCGGGGTTGGAGGTCAATTAATTAAATAAAATTAATCAATTAGATCCAGTAAAGTTTTTTTTTTAAATGTCTGTAATTTAAGTTCACGTTTTACCTTCCTTTTTTTTTAGCACCGCGTCTTACTACCCGTCTGGGTTATTATGTACTAATTAGCCTCATGGTTTTAAGTATTAGAAATTTTATGTTTAGAATAAATGTACCTGCATTCGCGTGGAGGGAGAGTGTAAAATCTTTTTTTTGGAAAACCGACCTTAAGTACACCCCACCGAGATTCAAACCCTGAATCTCCCCATAATCAGCATTCTAATATATTGCGAGAATAGCACCTTGGACCATGTGGCCACCAAAGTGGGTCACTCTCCTGTTGACCCGAATTTCCGGTGACGCGGAAATCGGGGGTTTGAATACCAGTTTGGGTATTATGGGGGTATTTCTTCCTAAATGGTTTTCACCTCTCCTTCCAATAAAATGCACTTACATTTCTTCTAAAACTCTAAATTATTCATCCCTACTCCTATTAGCGTATTTAATGTGTGTGTATGTGTGTGTGGGTAGCCCGAACGGGTAGTAAGACACGATGGGGAGAGGGGGAGATGCCCACTTACTCCAAGACAGTCATACGTGCTAACCGTGCAGCCAAATGACACCTAAGATTAATAAGTTGGCGTTGCATGAATAACACATTATTACAAATGTTGAAACACAATTAGATTTTTTTATACTGGAAAAAAACTTAACTAAAAAAAGGGTGATTTTTTAAAAAACTCATCAAAAATTAAATTTAAATAAATGTTTATGGATGATTAAAATAGTACTTGTTACCGTTCCATAAACGTAATTTGTAAAATAAAATAAAAAAGGAGTTTTATGTATGGAAATGAATGAGATTGTAAAGGCAGGTGTTATCCGGATTAAATCAAGATAAAAAAAATTTGTAAAAAGAAGGTAAAACCAAAGTGAATCAAAACAAAGGGAAGGAGTGATTAGAACGAGAATAATAAAATGCCAGTAACATAATTACCATAAATAAATTATTATTAGCACCGCGTCTTACTACCCATTTGGGTTATACGCACTTAAGCTAATGTGTAATGGTAGGGTGATTGTGAGATGAAATGGAGGACCTACAGTTTAACGTGGGATCCGAACCACGGTGGAGGCCTGTCATTCCCCACATTCACAAGTTGTGATTAATACACGTCTTGTCAGAGATGAAGGAAGGGTTTGGTAATCAGATAAATCTGTGCCGGGACCGAGGATTGAACCCCGGCCGCCAGTATAGAAGTCTGACACCTTACCCCCTAGACCACCAGGTCACCACCATAAATAAAGAAAGGTCAGATGAATAAAAATAAAAGAATATTAAAAGCTTGTCCTTTATCCAAGCTAAAAAAAAATAGTTATTTTTTCCATTTGTTCTTCGAGTAAGAATTTTTTAAGTAGTCATTGTACTGTAAAACAAGTTTTACCTTAATCGGTAAAATAGTTTTGGTTCTAGCCTGAGGCACAGACAGACAGACAGACAGACTGCATCGCGAAAACAACTTTTTTTGTTTGTTTCAGAGTGTCATGAAACATCAACATTTATCAAAATCTCTAGATCAATTTTTTGACGATCACAATACTTTCTCTCTCTCCGAGATGTCGAGATAAAGTGAAAATATTTCATTACTCTATTGATACTTTTCATTTTCATTTATTTGAGGTATTAAACGTACATTTTCTGAACTGACTGATTATATCAGTACACGATTTATAGCCCCAGCCGTTAATTATTGTTAAAGAGTAAATACACATTCCGTCAATGAAAAAAATAATAATGTCAGGAATCGAACCCGGGACCCTTAACTCAATAGACAGACAGGTTACTGACTGAGCCAAGGTGTCTTGACTCTAGTGCTTTTAATTTTTTTAATGTTCTAATAAACGTTTACAAAGTGTTTTTTTAAAAATCAGAATATTAAATCCAACCGCGACCACACCCCCTTTGGTGACGGACTGATCACGGTTCATTTCTCGGTCGGATATGAGAGTGGATTTTTTTTAATGTTTTTCCACGCAAATACGGATAAACATGCTTCTAAATTCAACCTTCCTCATCCCTATAAGTACATAATGCGTCAGACCTAAATGAGATTCTAATCCCAGTTTATTTGCGAGTCTGATCCCTTAGAAGGCGTGACCAACGATGAGAAAAAACCTCTCTCTCTCTCTCTTTCTCTTTGACACACATCATACCGAAGACTAAAAGACAAGTTACTAGAAGGAAAAGAAACTTTAGAACAACTCTCAGTAAATGTATATATACAGAATGTTCGGAAACTCAGAGCCCAAACTGCACATATAGTTTGTTTGAACCAAAAGTAATACAAAATTCTTATACTTTAAATTCAGAAAACTATGCTAGTACCATTAAATTTTGTCCAAGGTTTCGGCGTATATCGCCGGGAGAGCAAAGCTGTTCAAACATGAATGTACAACAGGTTGCATAGGAGCTAGGCCCATCTAATAACGGCAAATACTTTCTGTGATGTAGGACAATAATTAATAATGATCCTAAGAACGTATTCTCATTTTTAGGTGGGCCAATTCGTTGCTTACTATTAATTGTGGTATGTTCTGCTACAAGATGTCGAGGTGTGTAGTGCCGCACGCCTAACTCTTATGCAACCTATTGTACACGCATGCTTGAACAGCTTTGCTCTCCCGGCGATATACGCCGAAACTTTGGACACAATTTAATGGTATTAGCAGAGTTTATTGGATGTAAGAGTATAAGGATTTTGTATTATTTTTGGGGCTATGGGTTTTCCAAACACCCTCTATATAATTTTTTTCTCTACTATGATGCTTCTTGTACAGAAATCTTCTTAAAAAAAAGTTTCCCGACGAAACATTGAAACGTGCTCTCCCAAGGGACTTGACCGCCTTTCACATCGACAGTAAATATCTTGGAGATGACATGGTACCTTCATCCGAGTTTGATGTACCCCACCCCGGCTATCAAGGGGTCAATCCACACTACTAGTGTGTGTGTGTGTGTGTGTGTGTGTGTGTGCGCGCGC